>OMNV01015806.1:0-22500 GCA_900303265.1 Brotula barbata
GGAAAATATTGGTGGTAGTTTACAGATGATGTTTACATAATCTGAATGTGTTTATTTTGTGTTTCTGCTGTCTTCAACAAAAATCCATCAATACGTTGTGCATCACCTTTTAAAGTCTGAGCTGGCCTCCAATGGTTCTCTATCAAATAATAATAATAATAATAAGTGAAAAGCCCAAACGACAGTTACATAGTAATGTTTAGAAATAAAAACTACCAGTTAAAAATGTGAGGATGCTGACAGAGTGACACACACAGACACACACAGACACACACTGACACACACTGACACACAGTACCACACACAGACACACACTGACACACTCTGACACACACTGCCACACAGTGCCACACACAGCCCCCTGATGAATGTGTTTTATCAACTGCAGATAAGCAATCAACCCAATGACTTTCTGCTGCATCAATCCTGGCAGTTGGTTCTCACCAGCACATTATCATCACCATCATCATCATCAAATGTGTAATGAATTATGCAGAGGGAGGAGTCAACTTTTTCCAAGGCTGTGTGACTGCTGAACATCTCTAAGTGCTCTTCCTCTCTCTTAAAAGAACATTAGCCAGCTCTCAGATGATTGAGCTCGGAGCCTCGCTGCTTCCTGCTCCTTTTTCCTCACCACTTCCTGATCCACTGCCTCTGGTAATACAGTAATACGACTGAAAGAAGCATTTAAATTACCCGGCCGAGTCGAATCCAGAGTGCTGCCGAGGCCGCTGCATGAGGATGTAATGCCGCACATGTACGCATGTACGCTCGTGCACGCCTGCGTGAGCGTATTGTACTTGTTGAATATCAACACAATTAACAAACACGGCTGACGCTGGCCCTGCAAAGTGATGAGGCGTTTCATTCACACTCAGATACACACAGACAGCAAGGGATTCGTTCATTTGACCTGCATCACTACCCTCTAAGTGAAACGGCCCCTTAAGAGTAGGCCGAATTCAATTTAATCATACACTGTGAAAAGCAATGTCAAGAATGTTTAGCACTCCAAATCGGGAGCACGTTGGGGTGGAAGATTTATCCCGTCTCCTGGGAGAGCGATGAGGAGACGGCATCAGAGGAAGGAATCCTGAGCAAAGCCTGTCTTAAAAACAAAAACTACATCTTGTCTCCTGAGTAAGCGTATGTGGTGAATCTGGAACAAACCAAAAGCTGTGCTGAGATTAGAACTTTATACCGTTTAACTCTTACACCGCTTCCACCAACGTGCCACACTCGCTGCCTGGTTGCCAGCCTGGTTTGGCAGCAGAGCGTCTTTGGTGCAGAGCTCCGGCGAATGCCAGAACGGGGGGTTGCGGCAGCGGGCCAGCCTACGACCTTTCCGATGTGCAGATCGATGCGGCTCAACGTCGCAGGGCTCCGGAAATCTCTCAGCAGAGGGACAAGAAGCAGAAGACTCACACTGGCAGATGATGCGCTAATTGGTTGTGGTTGCTAACCTCACCCACCCCTGCTGGGCTGCTGTCAGTGGCACTAATCCCCCGACCCGGGAGAGCTTTTGTAGGCCCACATTTTGCTGAAGGCTTTTTGCATGCTGAGAGACGTGATGGAACGTACAGTATGTAAACACACACTATAGACTGGGTCACTAACAGTAAGAGTTGCATTTATCTTTGCATTGATAGAATGCAGTGATGACGACGCCAAAGTATAAAAATCCACAATGGACTGTGGAGTACACCTCTATTTCTGTGTTTTCCCTCCCATCTCTCCTCTTCATTCTTTACTTCTCCCTTCCCTGCTGCTGATACCCTCCGTGTAGAGACTGAGAGCCTCTCATCAGGTCTCGCCTCGTTTGTGGATCTACCCCTGGATTCAGGAGTATCAGTCTTGTATGTAGCTTCCTTTCTGGACCAGCGTCTTTTCAAGAAGCTAATGCACAAAAGACGTGAGACACAAAATGTAATGGATGGGAGCAGCCAGAGGCGGACTACCAAGATGAGAGCGGTGAGTGAGTGGCAGGTGGCCCAGCCCCTGGGACTCCTAATGAAGAGAGTCTGCCTGCCTGCTTATCGATCCAGCCACATCATCTGATCTGATGCCTGGGCCGGCTGGCAGTCTTGGGTGTGTGTGTGTGTGTGTGTGAGGGGGGCACTAATGGGCACCTGGGGCCACTAACACACACTAGGAGAAACCTTTTACTCCACAGGTGTGTGTGCTGGCCGTAGTGTATGTATGTGGAGATGTTAAATCTCTGGCCTCTTTTTTCTAAAATGATCCTGAAGAAATACAACAGCTGTCTGGCTGTCATACAGCGTCCAGGGTAATCTACTGAAACACGCGCACGCACACACACACACACACACACCTCTGGATGGCAGCTGCTCCTTTAAGCTCATTATTTCAGTGACTGTCAGCTTGTGGCTTGTTGTGTTGGTCGGGTAATGCATCTTAAGCCTTGCAATCAAATATGAATGAAGCATTGACTTCCTCATCTATCTTTCATGGCCTTCATTTGTTAAGCTATGCCTCCAAAAATATTTTTGGATGTTCTCTTATGGATGTGAATAATGTGTTTACGTGCAGTGGTACTCAGTCTATTTCAAAACTGAACCCACGGAGCTGGGATCAGTTGTATTATTGTCTGGGAGATTCTCTGTATGATTGCATGCTTTGTATTCATAATTGTTATAAATATGGTCATTTTGCAGTGTGTGCGACATTGTGATTGCATAATATTCAGCATGTGAATGTTTCATTTACTCTTTGTATTTATGCATGAATGAATGCTTGTCTTTTTCAATTAGGTGTGCTTGTGTTAGTATGTGTGCTCATACTGCAAGCTTTTCTGCCTGTATGTGCTCTAATATGATGTATACATGACACCTGGTTTTTCCAATGCATAATTCAGGGAGTATATAAATGCATGCATTTTACGTGTATTGTGCATTTACGTGTATGAACATGGTTGCCTATATCGTTAAAGGCGCTCTGCTGAAACTGACATCGCTTAACCTGAAAATGAGTCATTTTTTTTTGCCTTGGTACATCATCTGTACCTGGAAACTTTAACACCACTTCCTTAAAGGTGATGGTACATTGCTCACATATGGGCGTCAACAACATAGTAACACAAGTAAGTCATGACAAAAGCATCGAGGCGTATTTTTCATGCATAACTGCACATTTTGCATTTCTAAGGAGCCACCACTGCATCGGACATCTTGTAAAAATACTTCACTACAGTGCCTCGGTTTGATTTTGGAGTACATTTTTTCTTTTTCTTTTTGGCAATTTCTGCTTTATTGTGATAATTACAATAGAGAGACAGACAGGAAGGACAGGGCTGAGAGAGAGAGAGAGAGAGAGAGAGAGAGAGAGAGAGGATGACATGGATATTTTAAGGTACTTAATCCACCACTGCGTGCTCCAAAAGGAGGATTTGGGAGGACACAGTCCACATCACAGTCTGCTGAAGCACACACTCGTAGGTTCACATTATAGAACCATGAAGACAAAACTGTGAGCCTTGCCCGAGCTGTCGCTGATCAATAAACAAGTTGAAGCTCCCACAATCTTGGCACCTCCTATGTCCATTACAACAATCACCAGGATAGAGGAATTGAAACTGAATCCTTAAGTGCTTTTCATTCATGCTATGAAGCATCTACATTATGAAATCCACACCAGTGATCTCACATACATATTAATCACCCGGTTGCCTTTAACTTCCAAGGAGCACACACACACACACAGACACACATCTTTATTTTATCGGATGGAAAGGCTTGTATATAATTCATGCAGGTGGGGTGGAAGGTCTCGGAAAGCTGCCGTCCAGCCCTTAGGCTGGCGTGTACGTTGGATGCGGGGCATCACATGCACATGCATCAGTGTCTGTCATTAAGCCCACCTGAAGAAATGCCTGGAGATTCTCTTTCTCTCCTATTCCTCACAGCTCATGGGTCGTCTCTCTAATTTCCTCTCCATTTCACCTTTGATCCGTTTGCTCTTTCTCTCGCTGTCTCCCTTTCACTCTCCTGAAAGCGCCTGTACGAACTCTCTGGCTGATGATTTGCGTAAGACTTTGTTCGTGTGTCTAAGAATGGCCATGAATGTGATGAGTGAAAGGATCGCTATCTGAACGCTTTGTCTGGCCCTGTGTGTGCTCCTGTGCGTCTGTGACCGTCTGTCTGTGTAAGTACGTTTGTGCTTGTTTTTGTGTGTGTATCACTTCATACCCATTAATTAGAGTGACAGTTTTTATTAATAGTTTGGGGCTAATGTGTAATAGCGTGACTCCAGCTCTCCTACCAGCTTCTCTACTTTGCTCTCTCACCACCTCGAGCCCTAATTATCGGGCTGACGATCTGACATCCCAACACTAAAACAGACATGACACATTGTCACTTCTGACTCTCGACATTACCTCTTTGAACCTGAATTTACACTGTATTCCAGAGGCTTTAGCACAGGGTTGATTGATAAGTTCAGAGCCTGTCAATGAACTAAGCATTGCCTGTGATATTTTTGTGTGTGATCCAATTCCAACGGTAGTTCTTGTGGTAACTTATAATACCCAGAGGTATCGATGAGTGCGTTACAAGATGCACAAACGAGGCCAGCATGCAGCGATTGTGTACTTACTGGCTGCAAACCCATAATTGTGGCTTTAAACTAGTTCAGCACCCTGACCTGTTTCTGTCCCTGAATTCTTCACTTCCTCCCAAATGCATAAAAGGTTCTTCTCTCTATTTCTCTATTTTCACAGTCCTATCTCAGAGCTCTGTCGACAATCCATTCAATCTCTTGTCTTAACTTTTACACTCACTTGCACTGTCAAAAGTGTGACCTTACGAAGACAGGTGTGTGCCTTCCCAAATCATGTCCAGTCAATTTAATTTGCCACAGGTGGACTGCAGCCTAGGGGAAGAAACATCTCAAGGATGATCAGTGGAAATGTTCCAAAATGGGTTCCAATGTTAATGTTGCCTATGTGTCTATGTTATGTGGCTTTTGTCATTTCTTGGACCAGGCATTCAAATAGTATTTAATCTACCAACACAGCACAGCCACAACTGCCGTTCTGCTGCAGGCACTGGCCTATTTTACCCAGAGTCCGTTCTCATATTTTTGATTTAATTTCAAAATGAGATAAGGAGGACTGTGATAACCTCTCCTGGCCAGGACAAATGTAACAAGCCCTGTCAAGATTATCTTCGCTAGGGTGAACACCAGAGGACACTCTCTCTCTCTTTCTCTCTTCCTCTCACACACACACACACTGTGCACTTTCTGGCTATAATAAAAGAATAGAGTGCCTAAAAAGCCTGTCATGGACCTGATGATGATGATAATCATTAGGCCCATGATGATGATGATGATGATGACAATGAAGAGGAAGAAGACAAAGAAAACACATGGACTGCCTCTAGAAGTGCTGACAGGTTTTGTCAGCACTTTTGTCAGAGAATTCCAGATTGATTGGGCTGTAACATTATTTAACCCCTTAAACACCACTAACTGAATTGGGTAATTGTGTACACTTCCGGACACAAATAATTCAGCGTTGGGTTTCACGGGGGATTGATTATTTCCAAAGTCATTTAAAATCGTCTTTATTGTGGATGCGTTGGGTATCATTTTATTCAGATTTTCCCACAATGCATCCATACCTATACGACCCACTGGTTGCTCCGTCGGGGTTTAAGGGGTTAACCTGCCGTGGTGCGGGTGCACAGTGAATCTTGTATATTTAGTAAAACGGTTGAAGAGGTTTAAAAAAAGATTTAGTGCAGAACAAAGTGGTTTGTAACTATTTGGAGGGCGGAAATGTCTTCTAAACAGCGGTAAGTTTAGTTTGCCACCTGTTACTGTTTGTTTATGAAAGTCTGGTCCGTGTTGTGACGAAAACATTACTTTTGTTCGTCAAATATCACTTATGTCCGTAAATCGATTCTAATTTCCAAAACTTGGTGACGAATCTTATTATTAAGCGCCGCTGCCGGAGTAATTGGCACTACGTAGTTTGCGTACAAGTTTAAAGCGGCATCGGTGTTACGCTAACTAGCATGTCGCCTGTAAACACTAGCAACTAGCAAAATTGTTATTTTCATACTATTAAACGTTTAAATGTTCTAGTTGTGGTCAGTGTAGGTAGTATAGGTACTAAGAATGTTGTCAAAATTACCCTAACTGCTCAACATTAATGATACAGTTTCCCAACGAGATAATTGAAATTACTTTTTACGTCGGCTTCTTCCTAACTGGCTTTAGCCGGCTAATGTTGTAATTTTACGGTGCAATGTTAAGGTCCGTGCAGCTATCATGCTACGTTGTTCGCCGTTTTTGGACGTTTTAGACTAAAAAATTTGATTATGTTTTCAACACTTTAGTCATTAACACCAAGGTTCTCACAACAGTTATTTATGACAATACATGACGCGTACAACTCTCATATCTACTATCATGTAGTCCATTGATTCCAACTTTTTAAGTAAGATGGAGCCTCATCTCATCAAATCTCTTTCCTGTGATAATTATTGGTCCTTGCATCAAAGTTTCAAAAGAGACAATGTCTGTCATCAGATTTAATTACTCAGCAAATTCAATCTTTGTTTGACTCTTCCACTGATGAACAATGACACCACCCCTGAGTCTGTGGGAGACTAAATGAGTGAAATTTTAAATTCTCTTGGTATGGCGCTTGTGTTTACAGATCGCCAGTGGGAGATGGATTGATGCCAATCTGTATAATTCAGTCAAAGAGAAGATAATGACATGCACATTTCAAGGTGAGTTTCCCATACTATGTGCTCTTTTTGTACATATTTAATATGCCACGACCTTCACTCTTTTTGCCAGAAGTAATGTCGTGAAATCCCTATTTTCCATGACGTCTACAGTGAACTTAACTTACTGTCAAAGCAGTCTGGCGTTATGTCTCACAGTTTTTTCAAACTACATAGAAAAGTTTAGCGTGAAAGTTTCCTCAACAATGACTCGTAAGTTAGAAACGTATATATAAGTGCTAATCCTCAACTTTTCTGTATAAAATAAAAGCCAGTTCTGCTGTTTTTCACCCCTTAGTAGTGTTAGATGTCAGTTGCTAAAGGAAAAAAAAAACACAAAACTAAGGACAATGACTCTTGCCAATTACATTTTGTTCTGCCAGCCAAGATGGCAGCATAATACAGTTTGGACCAGAGTGAATTTAAACTGAGCTAAACTTGCAAATTTTTCCTTTTTTTTCTTAATACACACATTCGAATTCCCTTTCAAAAGTATGCGCATATTGTGTCTATGTGGATTTCAGGGCAATGTTTTCAGTTGCTCAGTTATGTTATGTGCATTATAATTCTCTTTTGTTCAGCTAGTTTCTGGAGTTGCTGTTTATGTGCAACAATTTTTATATATAAGATGAATAAATTATGTGTGGAGTCTTGCTGTGTTTTTGCATATTTCAGTTACAGTGACGTCTCACTAAAAGAATGTCTCACTGCTTTTCTGCAGGGGCTGTGTCATACCCTGCCAAATGAGACATGTAGACTCCTTTCGATCAAAAATAGAAAAATTCTCATTAGGAGATTCCAACGTCAAGTTCTTCACCAAAATCCAGCCTTGTTTCACCCCAAAGGGAATTTTCCAAGTTGACAATCTGCTGTGTTTTTGTGTTTTGTGCATGAGCCCCCCTCTCCCCCTCCCCACGGTGGAAAATAAATCACTCCTCAACTTGTTTGTATGCATGGAATTCGCAGGACTGTGACTCCAGATCCTGAAACCAATTATTCAAATAGCTGCTACTGTAACTGGCAGGGCAAGCGTGTCGAGAACAAGCGAGAGGAGTATCTCAGATTCATAATAAAATGTACCCTGTTGGATGATGGAGTTATTTGCATGCTGTATTTTGAGGTAGTGACTGTTTGTTTTTGTTTTGTTTTCTGGCTTGAGTTTTGAGATCACTGGTGTGTGAGCTGGGTCTGAGCTAACAGGCTGATCTGGGATAACTGAATGTCTGCTTTTGTTTTCACTCTGTGTTTGTGTGTGATTGAAAGAGATCAGGGTGAAATCTTTTCTTGCTGGAATTTAACTCTTCAAATGGCAGTGTTATGGGCAGTATTGTTCCACATCAAACTCTACATCTTGTAGATATAAACAGATTTCAGTGCATTGTCTTGTTGCCTACACATTCCTTCTGTCAGGTAGAAAGTGAATTTATACAGTTTCTTCTGAAAGTATTGAGAACCCTTCACATTCACTGCATTTTGTTATGTTGCAGCCTTATTCAATGGTTTAAGTTTGTTATTTTCCACAGGAATCTACACACAATATCCCACAATATGACAAGGACATTTGAAATTTAGCTCAGGTGAATCTCATTTCCTTTCCATTGCTGTAATTGCTGCTAAAGATGTGTCAACAAAGTACTGAGTAAAGGTTCGGAATACTTACACTAGTATATTTCAGTTTTCTACATTTTTGATAAAATTACAAAAAAAATCAAAATTTCCATTTTCACGTTGTCATGGCGTACTGTGTGTAGATTGATGAGGAAAAATATGGATTTCATTCATTTTAGAGCAACGCCGTAATAAAAAAAAACTCTTTAAAAAGTGAGGGAGGCTGAAGACTTTCTGACGGCTCTGTAAATGAATTGATGGATGAAGCGATGATTAAATGGATTACCTATTCACATCTCCTCCTTGCACTTACTCAGCAGAAAAATTTAAACAGCACCGGATAGTGTCATCACGTTCAAGTAAGAGAAATTCCGTTATTTATCGGTTTTCCACAAAAGGATCTCTGAAGTTGATTAATCATCTATCATGGAACTCTGAATCTGCTCATTCTGTAAACTAATCACAAAAGATGCATAAATTCCATCTGAGCTATGAAACACGACACCATCTGAAGTATCATTTTTCAGTCATCCTTCTCAGAATACCAAGCATTTAAAATTCAAAGAACATCTTGTTGCGTGTTGTCGGAGATTTGGTGAGGGATGTCCTCAGGCCGCCCATTTATCTCTATTGAACAGGCACAGCTCATTGCGTTTGTATGTATATTGGATGATGCACGTCCACGCTGACAAACATGCTTGCTTAAAACAGATAAAAGTTCAACTTATTGATTATTTTTGATTGGCCTGTTAGACCTTTCCAACCACAAAACTCAAACAAAAAATATTCTAAAGTTGCCTTCAAACGGAGACACTCGGAAGTCAAATGGACACTTGTGGTCCATCATTCAAAATGATCATTGAATCTGCAGTCATAATGCGTCTCCAACACCTGCATAATTATCTCATGTATGCCCTTCATATCATACTGTTGTGTTCCAATTAGTGCTGATATATTGGTTTGACATCTCATTTAGTACGGACTGGCTGATCCATGATTGAAAGCTTGATGAATGATTCATAATCTCAAAATGGGATGGATTTTTTTTTTTTTCTTCTTCATCGGGGCATCTCCAAAGATGATTAGCTGATTGTAGCAGTTTTACATTAGGAAAAGTAATCGGTGTCAAGTTACTGGCTGATTAATGGCACCTGCATATGTCTGTGGATAGTGTTACATAAATCATATCAAAGTTGAAGAAGAAATGCTGCATTATCACTTCCAAATGAATTCTTGCTTCTCATCTTTAAGAGTTTTCATTCGCTGTTGGCCGCCTGTGTTCTAATCTGTTGTGTCATATTCCTGTTTCATTGCTGTATGGGTGTTAGAGCGCAATTTTTCAGCAGGGAGGGATGTTGTCTTGTGCAAAACAAACAGATGGGCTGACAACTTGACCTAGTTCTTCATCTGGACCTCTCTGAATAGAAAAGAGATGTACTATAGAGAGGAGAGGGAGAATAAAGGAGTGAGATTTCTTTGGGTGGATTATTAGTGTGTAAAGTACAGCTATGTTTATTTTTGGATCGGTGAGCCATTTTTTGCTCATATTTGCTAACAGTTCAGACCCAGCACGCTGTCCCTCTCTGGGTTCCTTGGCTACTTATTGATGTCACACAGATTGGGAGTCTGATGATACCTGCACCAGGCTTCAAAGGTCAAAACTACACCTCAGTGAACCAGAAATAACAAGACAGTTTCCCGTACTGTGTCCTTTTAAGGTGTTATGTGAGAGAAATCTTTAGAGGTAGAAATGTACGCGTGGGTGTGAGAAAAAGAGAGATGTAGGTAGGGCGAGAGAGCAAGACGGAGACCTAGATATTCTGCCAATCCTCCAGGGCAATACTCAGTCCCTTTGTGTGTTCTGTGCATGCAGCTCCTCTGTCTTGTGATAAATGACCTGTGTTTTAAGAAGGCGGGTCAGTTCTGCCATATCAAGCATGACAACTTCATTCCCTAGGCCCTAATGAAGACTGAAGAAACTGGTTGTTAGGGGAGCTTAGAAACCCAGTTCTCATTTTTGATTATTTTCTATGCAAAGTTTTCTTTCTATATTTTATTTTAAATCCCATTTTCTGATAACAAGCCCAGTGTACGGAGTGATTTTTTTCTGGAAAACATTTCTCTTTCTGTCTCTCTCTTGCTCATGTAAGAACAATTACTTCCTGGCATACCCACACTTGTTAGACAATATCCTGAAGCTCTGGATATATGAATAAATAATGTATACATCCTGCTCCGAGGAAATACATTGAATAGTCTGGTGTGCAGCCAGTGACTTGTTCAGCACCACGGACAGCGCCTTCATGGACACACTGCTGTCCTCGGTGCTGCACTCACCATGGCTGTTGAAGAGGATTGTTTGTGTACACCAAGGAACACCAAGTAGGACAGAGACACTAAAATATGTCACCTTCCAACCCCCACCCGTGACTCTGTAATAGATAAAAGAGGATGGAGTTAAAGCTCTGATCATAATAGCCGCTCTCACAAAGCCTCTCTGCAGTTTCAGGACACCCACCGTTATTTTGCTTGGGGCCTCAATCGTTCATCAACTCAACTGGAGCCAATTTTATCTGTGAAGTACATTTAAAATCAACGGAGGTTGACCCTAAGTGCTGCACAGCATAAAAGCAGAAAGCCTGAAATAAACGGCAGCTTTCGCAAGGCATTGTAATGGGAGTAGGATTTTTTTTTTAAAGGACAAAAATACAGTTAAATGACAATAAGAACCTCAGTTTAGAGACTAGAGATTATGAGTGAGACACTGAAATGCAGCACATGTAAATGGAAAATCATCCAAACATTTAATGTGTAATTTAAAGCGTGTGAATGTATGTATTCAGTATCGATCCAAGCTGGTAATTCTCCTTTCATCCTCCGGGTGGGGCACATCCTAGCTGATTTTACTCAAGTTGGGAATCGAACCCCCTGTCCATCCTGCTAAGAAACATACAGTATACGACATCTCGTTAAACTTAAAGCCATTTGGCTTTTTTGTATGGTCGTTATAAAGGCGTGTGCCTCAAATAACAGAGCCATGTACACTCTTCCTGCAGCCCTGTATAGTTTAATTATAGCCTGTATACGTTCATGTCCGTCTCCTCTATCATAAAAGCCCTGTAAATCACCTTTGGCTGTCTGTCAGGCTGATGAGGCTGCCCCGCATAAAGCCGCTACTCGGTCCCTCTCTTTTCCTCGATCCATCCCTCCCTCCCTCATTCGTTTCCTCTCCTCCTCCTCCTCCTCTTCCTCCACATCCAGTGCTCCCTCTTGCGCGCACGGCGAGCAGCAGCGCTTTTCTGACGCACCATCGGAGACGAGCATCCCAGTCCCGCAGGCTGACTCTCGGCACCCCCACCCCCACCCCCTCGGACCTCTGCGGTCAAGCTTTCACCGCCACCTTTCTCTGTCCTGCTCTCCGCATCCCGTCAACACATTTATTTATTTATTTGGTCAAGCTGTGCGTTTGGCAGGGATGCCGACAGTTGCCATCTCTTGGCTGGGAATTTACTTCGGAGGTGAATCTGTATCCGTAACAACTGTCACCGAGAGTGGCTGATGGGTGTCCACAGTTAAGAGGTCTTCTTCGTCTTGTCGGGACGTCTTTTTGGACACTCTTTTGCTGTTACCATAAGTGGTTTGAATCACAGGGGCTTGATTTAGACGTGGCGTTATTCTGACAGGAGATCGTTTGGATGACTGACAGACAGACAGACGGAGGCAGCAGCTCTCTGTCTTTGCGCCCTTGGAATATTCTTACAGAGGCGCTGTCATAACAAATATTTCCTCCAGTTTGCCCACTGCAGGGGCTGCTGCTGCGGCGTTCCCGTCCGGTGTGTTTTGATGCGTTTTGCTTCCCGGGCGGGCGCCTGAGCATCCCGGAGGTGCCCGATTTTTGCGATGTCCAAACAGTGAGGGTACGGCGGGATCGCATTTGGTCACCCTGCACGGTAGCATGGCTCCAGCCCGGAGGGACCGCAGCGGCTGGGAGATGGTCCTCCCGACGGGCTGCCTGTTCCTGTCTGCGCTGCTGTTCCAACCTGCCCTGTCCAAGGTGTGCAACGACCGCACCAAGCACGGACAGGACAACAGCTGGTTCGCCAGGGACGGAGAGAACTTGCCCATCATGGTTCTAATGCCGATGAACGAGTCGGCGGTGATGAGCAGCATCAGCCAGGGGATCGAACCTGCGGTCCAACTGGCCATCCAACACATACGGGAGTCCAGGAAGTACTCGTTCTCTCTCATCACCAAAATCTACGACACGGAGGTAAACGCGTAATTAAAAAGAAAAAAACCTGTCCACCGAGCCGCACAACCATGTTTAAAACGGTGTGTGTGTGTGTGTGTGTTTGTGTGTGAACGCAGGGATGCGTCCGCGGGGAAACGTGGTGTTGTCATGTTTGGTACTGCGTAGCCTCTTTTTTCCCCCTCTTAATTTTGTTTTCATCGCACTAAAGTCACCTTTGTTCCGCTTCCAAATCACAACACGGCGTCCGTTTCCCAGGCTGCTCGATTGTCTGCATTGAAATGTAACCTGCACACTGCAAAACGCTCTCTCCCCCCACCGCCGTCTCTCCCTCTCTCTCTCCCCCTCTCTCTCCCTCTCTCCCCTGGAGGGTACTATCCTGTTTAATGCTTACCGCAATCACAGGATGGACCTGAGTGGCAGTGACGTATGATGAAATCCTAACCATTACAATCACTCTATTTGACTCAAATCGAACCGGAACACCACCACTTTTCATCTATGGCTTCGGCTCCTTTTGCGCCATATCTCGCACGATTTCAGTCACGAATCATTGTGTTTTTAACCGGATAGAGGCTGGTTCTCCGCAGCCTGAAGGTGGCGGTAATTTGATGTACGATTCCCTCCTGAAAAGGGCTGCTCTCAAAGCACACGAGGCACAAAGTAAAATCAGTTCATTTGATAATCCTCACAACAATAATACATTAACCCCAAAGTATTTCACAAAGAGAGAAGTTGAAGTTGAAGTTCTCAATTTTTCCCCTGGCTATCAGTCAGACAGTCGTGGCATTCTAGCTCTGAATGATATAAGTGCTTTATTGCAGCTTAAAGGGATGAGACTGCTACATTATACAGTTGCCATGCCAACCTGTAAGCTGGTTGATAGTTTAACTGAACAATTCAACAATGTAACAACACTATAAAATGTATTCAAGAACGGTGCCATAAAAGCTATGCAGACTTATTACTGTGCTTATATTTTATTCCATGTCCAAATGTTTAACCACTTAAATTCTGTTAAATGAATCAGTAGGCAAAGGGCTGTTTAAAGGACTTTGAATAAGTTTAATGAGCTTTTACAGATTAGAAGAGGGGGGAAGAAAAATCTCATAATTTCTCAGATGTTCTGATTAAAAGAATAAGAAAATAAATAAGTAAACGCATCCCAGTATCCCTTAAGTTTTTGTAACTTACGACATTTTATATTGCCTTCGTTCAAATTCTCTTCATTCCAGATGTGTTGGCTATCATTTCATACTGATATTAACCCAGAATACATCCTGATAGATTTGGCTCCTTTGGAATCATTGCACCAGAATGTAGAAAGCAACTTGACAAACCTCAGAGTTTAAATGCGTTACTATCGAAACCTCGTCCGAGCCGTAGACTGCACCTGTGCCTCCAGCTCTCCTGTCCAGCTCTCATTCAGAATACAGTGCGAACGCAGGTTGGTCTGGTTGAAAGAGCGAGCAAATCTCTTTGACAGAGGTAAGCCCTCGCAGGCAGCGTGGGCCCAGACCATGGGATTAATATGCTCTTATGAGAGTTATGAGTTCTCTCTTCCTTTGGGAGAGAAAGATGAGTAGAAGCACGAGGTCAGTGGGCCAGCCTGACATCCACTCCCAGAGAATGTCTGATAGTGATGCCAGCTTTCTTATACCGGCAATCAATTGAAGCTCACGAGAAGAGTGATATTTGATGACTTTGTGGTCAAAGGCTAAATTCAATTAAACTAGTGCTGATCCCCTTTGACATTTTTTTATTGTACCCATGTGAAAATCCAAGCTCTGATTGTGTTTTTGGAAATACAAAAATACTGCACATCCGTACTAAAAATCCAGTTTTTACCCTCAATAGCAAATATTTGTTTTGCAGATCTTCAATGTGTAACATTCTGTCAATAGCAGACTTCATTACCCTGTAGTTTTTACTGTAACAAATGATTGCTGTTTATGGCATGGTGGCTCAGGTTATTAGAACTCTGAATAACCTCCCTGCTCACACCTTCTGTTTACAAGGCATTGGAAATCATCCCCACACTGCCTGCTATGGCTAAAGTCAACAAGAACCTGAGCGCGGATGACAATATATTACTGCATGCAGAAGCGATCTGGATATATTTACAGGGAATAATACT
Organism: Brotula barbata; assembly: GCA_900303265.1. Taxonomy (NCBI): domain Eukaryota; kingdom Metazoa; phylum Chordata; class Actinopteri; order Ophidiiformes; family Ophidiidae; genus Brotula; species Brotula barbata. The sequence continues at coordinate 14,750 of OMNV01015806.1, forward strand.
GAAACATCAGAGGCTTCAGTGGGAGAAACATTATTTCAGTAACAGCAAGTTGTGAGAGTGACAACGATACAATGATATGTGCTGTTCCTAATGTCCGAACACCGACAAGCATTTATAGCTGGATATGACCTTTGCCCAGAACAGATTATTGCTGTTGTGTTGACTATATTGGTTTTGGACGGTCTGACATCTTTATAAGAGCAATAATGTGAAGATGCTGATGCTATTCACATTTTACAATACACACGTTCATTACACATTTATTGCCATATAACCTCTTACTTTCAGATGAATAGAAATGTTAAACACACACACGCACACACACAGCAAGTGCGAGTTTCCCCAAATACCACACGCTTATGTCAGAAAACAATACATGCATCAGTGCATTTGCAGCTAGCAACGGGCCGTGTCTGTGTGTGTGTGAGCACTGGGATTTAGCCTGGCAGATGTAAGTAATCAGTCCCTGAGCAGAGGCTCTTTATCCCTTTATCCCTTCTCGGTGGAGCCATGGGTAGACTGAGCAGGCCCAGTCTATCCCCTGGTGGTGTGGAGCTGGGTGGTGGTGCTTATGGTGTTTATGGTGAGGCACCAGAGGGGGGCAGTCCCCCAGTCCATTCAGCCTGAGAGCTAATGTAGAATGAAACAGTCTGTGGTTTTATGGCTCAGGATTGAAGAGCAGATGTGGGATGATGGAGATGATGATGTGGCGCTTACTGCGGAAGTCTGTCTGATCAGGCGAAGGCTGAGGTGTTAACCCAACAATGGGGTACGGTAGTGGACAACTACCGATGATGAGAAAAGCAAGGGCATTCCATGTAGAAGACAACCAGGGTATAGTCGAGCAGGAGTTGGTCCATCACTGCAGCTCTGGATGTGTGAGTGGGTGTGGGTTTTAGTGTAACTGGGGAGTGATACTGTAGCTCCGCAGGCTTAGAGGATCAAAGCTTTGGAAAGGACAGGAAGCACTGGAAGAGGATGGAAGAAATACTTTGGGCAGTGAGAGTGTTTTATGCTAAGCTACGCTAGTTCAGCGGCTTATAGGATGTGTGACAGGTCCTTGAAAGAAGCCATTCAGGGAAAACGCACGCACAGCGGAATAGTGAAGAATGTGTTTCACACAGTGGAATGGCAGGTTTTTAAATGTATCGTTCAATTATGGCAAGGCATATCAGATAAAAGTTAAAAAACCAAAGAAAAAAGCTTTTAGTAAAAATACGTGTATTCACACATGCATGTAAGAGTGTGTAGTTGCTACAATAGTAGTTGCACAGCACTGTGTGGGATGATTTCCTGTGAGGTGTGGTGAGTCTACTGTGTTTTTCGACAAAGGCACACAGGGCCATGGCAGAATTTAGAGATGCATCTTTGAGATCAGTGGACCTGCCACGGCCTCCTACAAATGGAGGAGGAGATGCATAGTTTCATTTTATATCTACCAGAAGAATGGTTAAGCATGCATCTGTCGGTTTCCAATTCCACAGCTGACAATAAATGGTGTATCGTGAAGATTTGTGATGGCAAAAAGATTCCTCTCATGCCAAAAGCAATTTTAGGCCAAGTCTCGAAGTCTTCATGATTTCAAGAAGTTGGAATGTTAAGGATTTGTGCTTAGCGATCACGTTTCCTGTGTTTCTAGCAGCCAGATAGCATTGAACACATGTATTTTTGAACCCAGATCAATGCAACCACAAAGACACTGTTGGACAGTTGATATGGAGAGGGGTATTTCTTTTACATGGCTGTCCATCCATGCAATACTCTGGGCTTCCTGAGACAGGACAGTTAGCATGACCCATGTTCCAGTTATGCTGCACACAGATAGAAGCTACTAACCCTCGTCTCCTCTGCTCGTATGAGAACTAGATTTAGCATGTCACATTAGTGCACGTGTTGCCAAGGCTGGAACCACTGTACAGTACATTTGTTCACAGGAGGAAGAAATGGCCCTGAGCTTGAGTAAGGCTTTCTGCCATTTTGTCAGGAGAAGTTAGATTTTCTGTCGTGAAGCATTACTATAATGAGGACCAGGGAAGAAGAGCTGGCTGTTTCTTTTTTTTTTTATTTTGTGTAGAATCATTTCATTATTTGCATTATTAGAAATCAATATATTTGTAGTTTTCTACAAATGGAGAACTTTGTACATTTTCAAGCTATGTGCGGTGGCATATGGCAGTACTACTCAGTGGTTCACACTCACTCACCATTAAGCTCCTGTGTAAAACCATTTGACACAAGCCACGAGATCCAGCAGCTGTGGACATCTGATATGTCAGGTTTTCATATTGTTTGTCACATATTATCAAAATCTTCGACATCTATTCAGCGCTGTAACAGTCAACCAGCTTAGATTGTCTGCCGTTTTCCCTCCAAGTTAGGCTGAATATGTAGGGATTGTAGGGAAAAGCGGCTTGTGACAGCTCCAGGCACACAGAAAATGCTGAGCATGGCTGTATGCACTGACCCAGCGCAGATAGTGGGGATCAATGTGCAGCAGTCCTTTTCTCGTAGAAGGAACAGCATCTCGGGGGAGAATCAGAGAGAGTGGCGAGAGAGAAAGAGCTGTGTACAGCTATGAGATGGAGATCCCGAAATAGGATTAAATCTTCTTCTGTGCAGGAAGAGGAAATGGCCAAGCTCTTAATTCGTGTTGGATCTGAATGTAATGCCATTCGCGTTATTTCTCTGAGGCTACATAGTTTAATGGCCATGTATAAAATTCCAATTACTACATGCAGTGAAGTATCAGATCACGTGTGTGCTATCAAGATCGTGTGTTGTGATATGATTTAATTGGTTTTGCATAGAGGATATTATACTTATATAATTGCAGACTAATTTGTTGTTGTTGCTGAATCATCCAATAGATGTTAACATGGGTCACCGTTCACCATGTTGAGTTACTAAGGATGATTTGACCTTTTGGTTGAGTCAGGAGACCAGCGGCCCATAACGCTGCAGCAAAACAACCAGCTTGATAAAGTACCCTGAAGCAGTTTAACAGTAGATAATGATAGGAAAGCACACACACGTGCAGACCTGCATTTTACACATTCAGGCAGATCACACGTGTACACTCTCCTGTCTTTGTCCCACAGCACACACACACATTATGGTGATAGGCATGCTTTATTTTGGCACCCCCGCAGCACTGCCTGGAGTCAGTGTTTCGCCTACTGTTGACATTAGTGGGCAAATTACAATTTGCAAGTACTGTTAGTGTGTAGCGATGTCCCTAAAACAGGAATGAGTGGCCATGTTCAAACCAGGCAAAAATATTGAGCTTTTCTGTCAAAAACAATCCTTGGGGTACACCACCCAATAAAAAAGTTTGATGTAGAGGAAATGCTTACTGTTATTCCATTCCAATAAAAATGAGAGTCCTGGCATTAAAAGGTTGTTTAGTAGTCAGTAGTCAGAGGCTCTTCCAGGCAGAAATCAATTTTCATAAATCATTTGAAAGCTATGTAACATGAAAAAAGTAGTCATGACATTCATTTCATAAAAAGCTTTACATTACACATTTGTTCCATTATAAGTGTTATCATCATAGTCACTCGTTTCCCTCTGCTTATTTCACATCACAGGTACAAGAGGAAGCAACATGGTGGAAATTGCATGAAACAAGCCATTTAGTTTAGGAGGGAGGCAGAGTAGACCTCCTGTCCTTTTGTGCGTCCCTGTGGTCTTTGAATTCAATTTCTCTTTTATTTGTACTCATTTCCTTTGATCAGCAATGTTCTATAACCTAAGTAGACGAAACCTATTCACCCCTAAGGATTGAAAACTGGAATAAGTAGTTTTCTTCTCAGGTTGCACCATCCTGTCTCATTAGCGGAAGATATTTGCTAATGTGTTAATAACATAATGTTCAATCTGATATAACCAATATTGGCATTTTAAACGCTACAATTCAATGAGTGAGTTCAGCGAGTGTGACAAAAACAAATTACCTTTCTGGCTTTCTTCACAGAACACCTTGCATCTCATTAATTACAGCTTGTTTGAGTGAATCTCATTGTTTCCAGGAGTATGTAGTTAATTCAGTAGATAACCACAGGTGTTTGGCGTTATCTTTTGTCTGTCCAGCCACCCTGCAGGGCTTGATGTGCTGACCAAGTTAAGGGATAAAAACACCAGTTAGAGATAATGGCTCTTTGAAAAATAGAATTTCAAGGAAGCTCATTATGTTGGTTCAATATGTGCGATTGTGCTCAGATGCTGGTGTTTTCGGAAGACAGTGAGAAATACTCTGTATACTGGATGCACTTATGCAAATATCTCAGTGGTTGGTGAGTGAGATTCTTACAAAAATGGACCCAATCACCCCATGTGTCTATCAGTTAAAAATTCCAGCAACGGCAGTGGAATATCCTGTTAGAATTCAACACAACAGAATGTTTTACATGGATGTTTTATTGCATATTTTTTGCTATCTGCTTGTCTGCCTTTGTTTTCATCATTGGTTAACCTGTCTTCTTGTGACTGGCAGGAATCTAATTCAGCTTTCTGCTGCATATATATACATATATGTTGCATATTGCTAAAATGATAGCAAATTGATAATCAACTGACTTCAGATCTGTGCCAGTCAATGATACCTTCCCTACAAAATGAATCTGTATGTTTGTGCTGTTGCTGGAATTGGTCTCTCTGCCCCCACCTTACCTGCTGCAACTCTGCGTGTTCAAACACAGAGGCCTGTGTCGTGCATGTAAATGTGCAGTCACTCGGCAAACTTTGGTTACAGTTAGATACATTATGTAGAAATGTACCTTCCTTGCCATGACTGTGCAATGAAGGTGCACAGAGGGTGGGGGTGTGCATGGATTGCATATTCAAATAAGCAGTGGGGCGTCTCCAAAAGCATTTAAGGATTTTGGCAAATTCAGTTCTTCAAAGTCCCAATCCTTGGTTTTTGGCCAGAAAATTGAGTTGAATTAACTTAATTTAAAGGTCACATTTTTGTTGCCTTGTGTCATTTTGACACCTATTGTATAGAATGTGGCTATAATATTAATGATGATATGCCATAATATCCAAATACAGTCAAGATTAGGTTTTCCTTGCCTGAAAATATTGGAATGTAAAATTCAACATTTCTTCTCCTGAATTAATTGCATTTTAATTTCCATCACACCCCACACTGGTGTCGCAAAAGCTTTGATGAAATTCAGTTTGTGATCATCAATTAGTTTACAAATGAATTTGTCATTGTCAAATTTTAATTCTATGTTTTCCCAGCAGACGTTATGATGAGACATCTGTTGGTGTGTCCTCCTCTCACCTTTTTCTTGCTTTTATCTAAGACTCCAACTAGCACCAGGATCCCTACGTTATTCCACAAGGTGGTGAACCAGGCAGCTGGCTGTCATTAACATTAAACAAACCATTTCTCTCTGATTCATGTGGTTGTGCTGTGTAGAGGGAGGGGCGCCCACTGGGAAATCACCCAGGAGATAGGAAAGGGTGGCCAGATGGATGAAGAGCAGGGGGAGGTAGAGAGAGATGGTTGAGAATGGAGAGTTGAGGAAGATGAGATAGAGGACGGTAGAGTGGAGGAATGGAAAGTCAATCAGATAAAGGAGGAAGGAAATGCTTTGAAGGCGACTTTAAAGGAAGAGTAGAAACGATCGCTTGGATGACTATAAAAATCGCCCATCTTCATTCAGAATGCTTGCAAGATGGCTGCTGCCATGTTGAGTGCAACACTACGTCAGTCAGTCTGGCTGCTTCTGGTGGTGCATCTATTAAACTGCCATTGATCCCCGGCCAAGCCATTTGCAGTGGCAGTTAACACAGCGAATGCACTCCCTCTGCCCCCATATGCTTGTTTCACTGCAAACTACAGGGAAAAAAACCCCAGTGTGGGGTGATCATTAAAATGTTTTCGCTTGTTCTTTAATATCAGGAAAAACAGCCATGATAGGATTTTTCTGTTCTCCATTTATGCAGCACACAACACTTATCACGCGTAGTGGATATGCCCTGATGTGTGAGGACAATGTCCACCACTAAAACACTTTATGTGTGTTTTCCTGATATGACTGTATCTCAGATATTGTTTTACTTTATAAACCTGTACAGAATCAGACTTTGTTTGAGGCCCCATTATACCAGATTACCTTTTTGGATGACTTGTTTTCTACACAGAAGTGTTTTTTGTCCACCATTATTGTAGGTGCATAATCCTTAAAGTTTCACCCCTGCACATACACACACACACACACACATGCACACACACAGCCCAACATATCCACCCTCCCTCAATCATTCTCTTCGTTACACTCCTCATTTCTCTCTCCATCTGCCTACACACATACACACACCTCACCTCCCTGCCTTCCTGTCCCTTTCCCATGAGTGGGCAGAAATGAAGGGATTATCATGGAAAGGGTGTGGCACTGTCATTAGAGATTGGACAAATACCATGCGTGCGTGCTCCTGTCTTTGCTCCCAAGGGGGCAGCACACAGAACAATAAGCAGATAGTCTGTCCTTGGTAGTCCTGTAATTACATTAGAGCTCATGTATCTCTTGGTGAAAGTGCAGAACCAACCCTCCTCAGCTTCTTCGGAATAGGGTATGTGTGTCTGTGCATGTGTGTATTAAACGTGTGTGCTTACTAACAAAGGGAAAGAGTACTTGAATATATCCTGTGTACTGGCGTGTATCTTTGTATTTAGGTGTTTCTTTGCCACACCATATGTGTACTATTGCAGCCTGTGTACATCCCATTCCTAAGGGCCAGTGGCACCTCACACTTCTTCCCAGGGGGCAGTTTGGTTGTCATGGTCACAGCTGGGATGTGTTCAGAGTCAAACGAGTGTCATAGAGTCATAATGGTCTTTCTCACTTTATCCTTATCCTTACCCTTTGACACGTGTGTGCAGGTGTAACATACACTCTGTTATTTTCTGTCACGAAGGGCAAAACCCAGTCGGCATCTTACAGTTGACTTGCTTCCTTAAGTCTTTTATACTTTTATGGTTGCTATCCCTGATGTCTTGTACATTTTAAAGATGTTGAATGTGTTATTTTCTCCTCTGTCTCTTCTCTTTTCAGTGATCGTATAATTTGTCACATTAGATTCACAGCAATGGACCAGTAGTAGTCCAAAGAAGACATTGATCAGAAAAGATATGACAATTAGTCTCATCCATGACGGTAGTAGGTCTCAACAATCAGAATTATCTGACATTTTGTGGAATTTTCTGATGCCATACATTCAGTGACAATTTCTAGCTTTAACAGCAATCTCTTTCTTTGCGTGGTTTCTGTATGTTAATGTACGTTATAATGAGGTAGCAATCATTCAGCCAAAGCTTTTTCAGCCACTTAAACTCAGCTAGAGAAAAATGGCACACTTTCAGAGAGAGGAAAAACCTCTGTCATGATAAGATTTTAGGAATCTTAGGATATCGGGAAATATTTCGCTGCAAATCCACATATTTTGTTTGTGTTGTGTTGAAAAGAATGCAGGATACGGGATATGGTCTGCATGTGTGAGAAAAGGGTGAGTCAAGTGAATCCATATGCTTGAGTATTCGACACATAAATGAACGCAGCTCATGTAAACTTCTTGAGTCAGTTAAATGGACTACTGATGTAGTCAAGCTAATGACAAGAAACTTCCATCACCTGTCAAAAGAACACTCTCTCAGGTTGGGTTAATGCTTGAAGCTTAACTCCACATACAAATCTGCTCACCTTTTCTAGGCGAGTAGTTTTTCCCCTCTGAATTACAGAAAC
>OMNV01015808.1:0-14056 GCA_900303265.1 Brotula barbata
ACACATACACTCACAATCACACACACATACACTCACAATCACACACACATACACTCACACACACACAGACTCACACTCACACACACACACACACACACTCACACACACACACACACACACACACACACACACACACACACACACACACACCCCCCCCCACCCACACCCCCACACACACACACACACACACACTCACACCCACACACCCACACACACACACTCATTCACACACACACACACACACACACACACACACGCACACGCACACGCACACACACACACACACACACACACACACACACACACACACACACACAATGTGTGCACTGATGCAAAGTCCTGAGTATAACATATCATCTTTTGTCAATGAAAGCATCACACACTGAGTTTAACATATTAAGTTGCATGTTAGTTGCATGCATTTGCAGTGCACCACACTGACCCTGTACCCATTTTGTCTTATAAACATTTTGTCATGCAGAACAGTTCAGAACACTCACCCATATATTCAAAGATGAGATAAATGTCTTTGTCATTCTGTGCTCTGACCACATTCAGGAGTTTGATGATGTTGGGATGATCTGCAAAAGCCTATGCACACAATCTAAGATTTAGTGATGGAAACCACACACAAACACACCGATAAACGGAGAGACAAGGTGAAAAAAGCAGTGCCGCTACATGCTGGACACAGAAAACCTGGTTGGTGTTTTGTCCTGGCTGTGCACACAAAAGGAAAACAAATTAGAGGAAGTTACGTAATTGCTTGTGCAAAGTATACCCCATGATACAATACTGAAGTCTAACTGGAAGATGACAACGGCTGATTAGGGAGCAGTGACACAGCTGAAGGTCAGAAAAATAGAGGTCAGTATGTGGGAGAGATAACAAAGATAAGACACAGGTCAATATGACACACGGATATGAAACACATGATGACTGTACGGTTTGATTAACAAGGCCACAAATGTTTTTACAGTTACCACACAAGTTGCTGGTTTACCACAGTCTCTGTATGTTTTGTAGTTTTAGATGACATTGTTTCATCTTTCCATAGTTTACTCACAACAGAAAGATAAGAGGCAGCAGCCTTTGAAACTCTCCCTGGGCAAACACACTTTCAATGAATTGTGAGCACATTGTAATACTGTGCTGTGATCATAGCTAGAGCACAATGCTAGCAGTAGAAAATGTTGAGTGATGTAATCATTTACATGCCAAATAAGTAAATAAGAAGCTTACTAAGGGAGATTTGCTTTTTCATGGCGTATGTAAATAGTTGGGTTTATGTGAGTCACAAGGTGTCTAGTGGAGCGATTTTTCACTTGGCAAGGAATAAACAAGAAAAGAGGTGTGACCACAGGCGTTGTACTGAAAAGAAATCCACATCCAAGTTCTTGTAAGTGTGTGTCACAGGTTTAACTCTACAGTTATTATTACCTGCAGGAACATGATTTCTCTGAATGTCCGCTGCGAGGAGAAAACAAATTACAGTCAGGTTGTGAAAGCAATGAAAGCTACACAATAGGCACACGCAGAAGGTAGAAGGTGTAAGTGGAGTGACAAGATAGTAGATATAATCATCACAAATTAACACTTTAAAGTAACTACTCCAGTTTAATTTTTACTTTGAAGGCAAACAAATCAAGTACACACCTGGGCATCTGTCCTGTTACGGAAGGCATCAAAGATTTTCTTCACAGCCACAACCTCACCTGTCTGTCTGTCAATGGCCTTCCATACGATGCCATAGGCCTGAGTCAGATATACAGTACTGTTAACAACGCAGGCCTCAAAGGGAACAAAAATCCAAATCCAGAGGGGAAATCAGGTTTTAAAAAAGCACAGACATGTAATTCAGGGGAAAGACTGAGGTGAAAAGACGACGTCCTTATTAATCCACTAATTAATATGTGTATGTATATAGTCTGAATAAAGCATCGTCGTTTGACCGATTTTATATGGTTATGATATAACCATTTGAGACATCCACCGAATTATGAATTGTCATTCTAAAATGCAGGGGCGCTTTGTGACCTTCATTATGTGTTACATTGTAATTGTTTGTTAACTAGTAGAGCAGACAGAACTTTGAATTTAATCCATAGCATGAGGTCTGTTGCTTATTTAGAACTGAAAAACAAAAACACCAGGGAAAATACGGTAACCAAATTGAATAAGAGTTGTCTTCTTACAAAACAACTTTGATATTTCTACCCGGTTGTGTTCTGTTGCTGTAAAGATCACAGACTTATGCTGGTTCGGGTGCTGACTTTACTTTGGCCACTTCATTTGGCCAAATTTAATGAAGCAACAGTCCTTGCTGTCCTGAGCGTACTTATTAGTAGTGCTAGGTAAGTATCTGTATCTGTAAATAATGATTACAGTACGTAGAATTTAAGTGGATGATTTTTTTTTTTTATTCAAGTAATTAATTATATCAATTATGACAACCTTACAAAGGAGAGCAAAAGGTGCCTAGTTGAGCCGAGACACAAATCATAGCAAAGACAGATCTAGAAGTGGAAGAGATTCACTTCATATTCACACATTCCACGACAACACCAACAAATCTCTGCTATTGAAAAACCAATTTGTGACAATTTAAACCAATTAAGAGTAACTGTCTGCCCAAAAGCCTTAAGCGCTGCACTGCACAGGATGCTCCCAGCCGACAACTGTCAGAACAGAGCCTATAGCTGTGTAACATGAGCAGACTCCCCTCACTGCGACCCTCCAGGTAGGGCTAGTTAACCAATATGATGTGACTACGTGGCAGTTAACGCTAACTATGGAATGTAACCAAACTGTCTTTAGTCCAGAGTCTAGCCTGCCAGTGACTGGAAAAACACAGGATCTGTTCTTGTCGAAATAAATCTCCCACTTCTTTAAGCTCATTTGTTTCAGTCTGACTTTCACAGCGGAGAATTTGAAGAATTTCTCTACAGACTAAACACGGGTGGAACCATAAAATAAATAGGTGCATATGTGAAAACCTAAATGATGGATTCATACGGTAAACAGTTGTGGCGCTGGCTGATTTGGTAAAGTAACTGGCGTTACTTTGTAAGTCGTGTTGTAAATTAAATCTACCAACGTATCAAAATTTGAGTTGTTGCGTAAACAAGAGTAAACTTTCCACTCACCCCTTTTCCGAGTCTTTTCTTGATTTCATATTTCCGAGATATGTGCTCCTCCACATCCGAAACGTTTGCAGCCTCATTTTTTTTACTCATTTCTAAAAAATTCCTTCTTCTGTTGACGCAGAAATAATAATCACCTGCTGTGAAAAAGATCATGACATGTTGTGAACACCGATGGAAAAGGCTCGACTGAATTATATGTTAAGAAGTCAGTCTGGTCAGAGGCGAAACGTCCATTTTAGAAGTTAATATACACAACACAGAACAGAATTCACTGCAGCACAATCTCTCTCTGAATTTAGTTTCAAACCCACACGCGACTGTCGCTGTTTGTTTGTAGTTACAGGCAGGCGTCGCGTTGTTGGCTGGTCAATAGTGGCAGAGCATCCACGGACATTCTAGCAGAGACCACAGCACCAGGCGAAGGAAGCCGAGCGCAGCTGCCGAACGCGTCGAGCGACGTCGTTTTTCCGAACATGACGTAATTTGTTAACGGGCCTCATGACGTCATTGCTCGAGGAGGTTTTTGACGTCAGCTATCAGGACGGAAATCTTAATAATGATAAACAGAAAATCGTTAGGTGTCATCTGAGTGGCGTTCGGGCTGCTAAGATGCAATACAGGGGCAGCCATTTTTCTGTCTGACGTCACGTTCACAAACACGACCGCTCCAGGCAAACGACAACCACGTTCGGCTGCCTTCGGTAGTCACGTGCTCCCTGCCAGAGTGTCCGTGGATGCCCTGCCTAAACAATGTCGGGCGAGAAGCTGTCATAACATTTTCACTTTACGAACTACAAAGAAGATAACGTTATTTTGCACTGTGACAGTAATCCTTACTGGTTAGCTTCTGGTTGTAACAAACAGATGAGGGGAAGCATTTTATTGTAATTATTTGTCGTCCTGGAAACGAAACTTAAGCGTAGACTGATCCTTAAAGGCACCGCCTCACAAAAACACTTCCTACTTTCATCTTTCGCTGGGACTCCCAACACTTTGATGTTGCTGTCAGTGGGACTATGTATTTGTGGTTTATTTTTCCAACTCCCGTTTGACATTTATCATTGCCTCCAGGCTAGCATAAATGTTTTGGGGCTTCCCGTCATCTTCATTGGATACATGGGAATACTGTATTTTACAGCTGAAAATAAGTACAAAATATGTTTTAACTCTTTATTTAGCCGTAGTACATCAGTGCTCTTTGGAACACTGGTGCAGCGGTGCCCTGCATACACAGTCGAACCTGGAAGCCACCCAGTGCAAACAGCTTGCCACATGGCAGTGGGTTGATTTTAAATACTAAGTTTGCTCAAAGGTACCTCAGACGTGATAATGATTACATCCCTCACCCGGATTTCTCCTACCATGCCAGGGAATGAACCTGGACCCCTTCAGTCACAAGCTGGCCTCACTTAGGCCAGCAGTTGTCAAACTGTGGTACAAATATCACAACTGCAACATGCAGCACCCCCTGGTGGTCTGACAGCTGAACACACATTTCTACAGAGACGCAAAATAATTTAAGTCTGTTGAAATTACCATTTTGGAAAATGAGAAAATGTTGTTCTTTTCTACAGAAGGTAAGATCAGAGGTGGTATTTAGTTCAAAATGTTGACAGCCAGTACTAAGACACAACAAAAGATGCAGGTAAATGCTTTACAATTTTATTTCTAAAAGTCGTTACATGCTTTCATTTAAAATTCAAAACTATTATTTACAAGGATAAATCTTAATAAATATGTTGTCCCTAACAGCTGTTGAGGGTCAAAACATATTTTGTAAGCAAGATAAAGAGAGGCGGTGTCCACCTCTCTTTTGCCCACTTAATGTGGTGAAACCCTCACTTCTAGAGAAAATGTGATTTAAGCATGTTAATTGAATACAGTGCCAAAGAATGTACACAAATAAACAAGAAAACAATGAACAGAGTCCATTGATTTGCAGCTGTTACAATGTAATGATTAATTTGAAGTGCATTCCAAATGTCTCAAAGTCCAGACAACTACAACATAGTTTTATCCATTCACTAAGGGTAACAACAAATTTACCCTTTGTAAAAACTGGTGTGGAAGAAAAAAATGTTAACCTGCCGAAGACAAAAGTCCATATCTGTCCTTTATGTAGATATTTAGGGTACCAAAAAAAATACTTCAAATAGTATAAACACTACTACTACATTTCTGATTTTGCCAAATATAAATTTATCTCACAACAAAATAACATTATAGAAGTAAACTGTTCAAGGGCAAGCATGAACAGCCAAAGGTAGAACATTTACCAGTGAAACAAAAACAGACCAATGGTATATTTAAGAGGAAGTTTGCAGGTTTGAGCGTACCAGAAATTGTGGAGTACACTTTACAGTGGAGTTTGACTGGTATAAAACATCAAAAAAGGCATACAATAGAAAAAGAATTTCAAGAGACAAAGGAACTGCAATGATGTGAGAATACCTCCCCTAAGACAGACGACAACCATGAGGAAAATGCAGTGTTTCTTCATTTTTAAACTAAATAGTCAAGAGTTAGAATTTGTCTTCCAGATTGATGATGTTGTAGGGATGTTTTAGGAAGAGTGGAGGAAGCGGTTGAAGGCATTATAGGCCGACTCGAGGTCAAACAGCATCTGGCGCACCTGATTATCATCCAGTTCATCTGAGGCTGACATGCTGCTGAGGGTGGTCAGCCTGAAGGAAAAACATCAAGGAAGATGACAAATACAACAAAATTGTATTGTCAATGTGCTAATTATAATTATTGTTTCATCCACTGAACCACACACCTTGGCACTCATGCATGCAGAAAACACATTAGTACACTAGTGTGTTTGTGTGATAACAGCTATGAGGCTTGCCAGTAAAAAGACTGAAAATTGTGTGATTCAGAGTAACTTACCAAAGGCTGACTTTATCTTTTGCCTCTGAGTCTAGGGGCATGTTGCTCATTCTGTTCATGGTCTCCATCAGCTCCCTCAGGTCTGGTTGTATCTGTTCCAAAGACAACGAATCTCAAGTTACGTCACCAGTCAGGCAATAGTTGGCACAACTCCTACCGGTGTGCCTAATGTTTACACTTTCTCATTTACCTCATCCATAGCTCTGATCTCCAATCTCAGCTTGTCCATCACAGTGATAAAAAGCTGAAAAGAGAAGATGGTGAAGCATGAGAGAGGACCATGATTGAAAAGCAAAAAGAAAAAGGCTCACAAAGCAACATAAACAGAGTACATCCCATGTGCTGCATGTCCCTGTCTGCTGATTATTTAATGAGCTGAGTTAAACTTGGCAGGGAATACTACTCACTTACCTGACCTGAAGATGAGCCAAATCAAGAGAAACCATTTCTGTCATTTAGCGCAAAAGCAAACCACACTTAATCATTCCATAAATGCTATCCCCTGTTAGCAGTGTTTGAAATGACAGTGGAAAGAAAGAACATACAGAAACTATATCTGCAATGCAGCGGTTCAGGTTCCCCTTGTCATCCTTGATGGTAATTGGTCGGTCCTCCTTAATCCTTTCCATGGCTAGTGGGCAGTCAAGCTGGGAGACAAATCAACAACAGCAAAATATTAAGTAAGGCAAATCACAGAAATATGAATCAAGTATCTGTTGAAGAGCAAAGGTCTCTGCTGTGGAGCACTAACTTGTTCTACTTACCGGAGATGGATAGGACTTTTTAAATGCAATGGTATGCTATGGTAATTTCATTTGTAAGAATGTATTTTGACATTAGTACTCTTGTCTACTTTAGTACTCGAGTCTATTTTTGGCATTTTGTAGAATGTAGACTTAAATGAAACTTGTTTATTTGCATTAACTTCTTGGTAAATGATTCTATTTAATTTTTAATTTCCCTCAAAATGGATCATTTTATACAGATCTCCCCTGAATGCATCCAGGTATGTCAGATACATTTGGAAACCTAGGGCATTCCAGTAGAATTCGGAATAAATAGAACTTAAGAAATTAAGAAATATACTAAAATCCAGTGTTTATAACAACATACCCATAGGTGGTTACTACAAATTTTAAGAGATTAGAAGCCTCAAATTATACAATTATTAATTTTATGAAACCTTATAAATAGTTTATTATGCTACACAAGCCTCTGTGATGGTTTGGTTGTAATACCACACAAGCAAGCGACAATTCAAGATAACAGATGATACACAGCAGTTTTACTTTAAAAAACTGAAAAACTCACCCTGTACTTCCTGCAGAAGTCATCGATGGAGCTTACATCAGCACCCTGCACCTGTTTGAAAGCAGCCTTATACTGAACCAAGAGTCTGGAACAGGAAGCAGTGTACCTAAAACAGAGAACTCCTGGATATTACTAAAAGCACAAAATGAAAAGCAAGTGTCTGTGAATTTGCTTCATTCAATCTTTCCCACACAAACAAATTATAACTCACTCATTAGGTGTGACACAGTCTTTGATGTAAGCTTTCTCCAAGGCCTGGAGGGTCTTGACAACAGCAAACAACTCTGCCATGTTATCATACCTGCAGAAAGAGGATGAATTAAGAGATCTCATAAAAATGGTCACATCATGCACATCCTGACGTTACGCCATGTTAAATATGACACTCACTTCTCTCGTTCTCTTGCATTTTTGTACAATTTCACCTCCTGAAAATGAAAACATGATTTGATGATGATGTAGTTAAACTGAACAATATTCTATTTGGTTATTCTTTGTGTCATTGAAAAATATGGTAGTATTGTGACACAGACAAAATACATTCCTCATTAACAAAAACAAACAAATAACAATATTCCATTTACCTCGTATAGTTCAGGTTTATTGGCCGGAGCTGTGAAGCATAGATAAATACATTATTTGAGTGACATTTAATCATTTTCACATTGATTTGGTGGTATTGTTTACATGACTAGTTTGAAGATGTCAGATTTATTTGAGAGTCTTACCTCCCCCTACACCTCCTGTGACTGGTATCCCATGGAACATGACTGCTGTTTCACAAATTGATCTATACAAGGTGGGAGTTACAATTTGTTAGGTTCGACTATAACAAAATAAAACAAATACATCAACTGGGATAACAGACTGGCAATATACATTACAGCAATTTAGCAGCTGGTACGACCATGATTGTGATATTAAATTGACTAATAGATCATATCACAATTGTAATAGGGCAGACTTTGTTCTCCGTTCACAGCATTTTTACGATAAATACCTATCATTCAGACCAGCTAGCTCAAAAGAAACAGTCCAACATTACGAATTCCAGTGTTGTTTTTCGCTAAAGCGCAGCATTTACCCGGACACTCTGTTGGTAAAAGTAGAACTGTTGCCGATTTTTACATTTCTGGCTATGCTGAGAATGCTAAGGTGGCTAATTCATTAGCACTTCCTTTACGGCTTGTCATAAGTGGGACAGATATACACTGTTTAGAACACACAAAACTCGATTGTTAGCATCATTACCGGTGTACATATATGAGAGCAGATGTACTTTTTTTCTGTTCCGATTTTATTGTTTAACAAACAAAATTAAAGGTACTTCACTCACCGTTTTCGGTAAATTGTAGTGACGTCGATGTAAACACACCCTCCTTCCAGGACCAGCATACGTCAAAATGCTAGGTGTTCATTGTGCCTGAAGGAAAATTATATAGATACACAATTTAAAAGCATAACATTTGTATTTAAAATATAATAAGCCGATTTAAACAATTAAATGTATTATCTAACAAATAAAATGACTAATATGTAAAACCTGACAACTTTAATGGGGGTTTTCAGTCAGACGTATTTTGGCCACCTACTGTCGAGGCGCCAGACTCAAACGAGAAGCTGGATAGATTTGCTCTCTTCAACAAAAAAAACAAAGCTATAATTATTACATCGTAACGTTTATAAGGCTGTCGCTTCCTCGTCGCTTGGTACCCGAAACCTGTCTTGTGGCACTCTATGTGGTTAGTCCAAATTATTTCACAAGTATTGACTATTATTTATAAATCTCATTGATGCCTAGTGGTATCGAAAGTTAGCTAGCCCGCTGTTGTTTTGAAAACGGGCATTGAATCAACATTTGATCAACTGCTGTCTGTTCTTGAGTGCTGAAAGTGCTATTTTACTTAAATAATCCAGAAATGTTCTGATTTTGCAGAAACAATAGAATCAAACAGAACACTACACAAATATCAATAGAATTATTCGAGAACATCCACTCTATTTTATTGTGGCTTTCACAGTCTTTCATACTCTCTCTTTAAACAACTTTTCTAAGAGCCAGAGAAATTGTAATATTTTCACAATTTATTAATTTAGTGTTCTTCTATTCCGTTTGTTTATGAAATAACTTTACACTCAAGAGAGTTAATACAACTGTAGCTGTAATGGTAAAATGTTTTTGATATTTCAGGTGTTGCAGATCTCCACTCTTGTCACTACCATGAAGAAAGCAGCATTACAGGCCTCAGCTCAGGAGGAATGTGGTGTTTGGCTTGACACTGTGCAATTAAAAGGAAATGCGAAAAAGGTCAGACAATTAATTAAATAACTACCACAGATTATTGCTTCCTGCACATTTCACCAGTAATCCCATATGCTCTTTGTCACAATCTGATGTAACTATACTGTAACTTGTATTTTATTCCAAACATATATTTCAGAAACGACCTGCACGTCCTATTTCTAAGTTGTTAAACCCTTTGATGAGAGGTGCAGGATACAGTGTGAGCGTGGCACTAAACTTTACTCAAACCAAAATGGAGATGCCAAAGACCAAACAGAGCTCCATATCATCCTTCTTTGCACCTCAAGGCAGAGGTAATTATCACTCTGTTCTTATTAATTTTATTATTAAACATATAATTACAGCACAAAATGGCACAGACTCTTTGTTCTGTGGTTGATACAATATATTCTACTTTCTTCCACCAAAAGTTTTCAAGACGTCCACATCTGAAGCACTAAAGACAGATCCAGTACAGTCCTCTTCATCGTTTACCCTCACCACATGTGTCTCAACCACACCCAACCCTGTAGCATCTGGTGTAAAGCGCAGACATGACACAACTCCTGACATGTGTGACTTCTATAACACAGAGGAGCAAGAAGGAGCAATTCCTCATAAAGATTCCAGAGGAGAGGGTGTGGAAAATGAGCAGGAAAGAAATGTCACCATGAAAGAAGCAACATGGAGTCGGGACGCTGAACATCAGTCTGAGGAGATGTATCCACCAGAGAGGAAGAGGAGGCTCACAGAAAACCTATTGCCAATCAACAATCATCCCCTTGTGCAGGAGTACAATCAGGACTCATCATTTGCCAGTAGCAGCCCTTGGCACACTGAGAGAAAGTGGTATGACGACTTAAGTCAAGATAACAACACAGCAATGACCACTAACAACTCTGAAGCAAGTTTTCTTAACAGTATGCAAAGTGAGGAAATCTTTGGAAACTTGATGAATGCAGAACAGAGAACATCTACTCAAAAATCCTTTAAACGCTTCAATTTGTCTGAAGAAGACAATGACAAAGAAAATAGCAGATTATCTTCTATATCCCCAACCAAGCACCAGCCTCTATCTCCTCTCAGTGTTCTTTCAAAGCGTAACTGGACAGAACCAAGAATTCAGTCACCTCGAAAACGTGTCACACACCAATTGTTGAAAAAGGCTGATGACTACGAGAGGCCTAACTCACAATGGACAATACAGAGTTGCTGTCCTCGTACTGGGGAGGCTGATGAATACAGTCTGACCTCGTTGTTCACTCAGGACTCTGAAGGCTTCAGAGTAATCGCGCACCACAGTCACGAAGCTAGAAATCCACTCAAAGATCAAACCAACTTAAGCTTTGGAACAATGAGGATGAGCAGTGCCTGCAAAGCCTCCTTGGAGGAAGACAACATGCTCTTTACTCAAGATTCTCAGGGAAATGTAGTGATTAAACATTGAAAAACCTGTCCTGAGTCCTGTCCTACATGGATTCATGTTGTTTTAGAAGTTGCCATTCAGATGTTTGTTTATTTCTTACATTTTTGAAATTTCTCCGCCAGTTTTAGCATTAATGTGAACTAAAATCTGGTATTTTTTAATTATACAATATTAGCGATGGACTGAAATGAACCGAATTCTTGGAGCGTTAAATCTTTTCTTAACATTCTAATGTGTTTTGTTTACCTCCATCTCTTGAGCACTGAAATTCATTGCATTGATTATAACACTATGCCAACAAACAGATATACAGGATTTTGATTTTATTTGAAAAATGATACACAATTACATCAAATTGTTTTCGTGTAAATTAAAAGTTCTGAAATGCACTAGTGGTGTACAATGACTTCTTCCCAAAGCTGGTGACCAATGCTACATCTTAATATAAAATAAAATGAAGTACAAAGTAAAACAGACTGTGACATACAAATATATTCTAAGGAATTGGTAGCAAAGCAATTTAACATCTACTTTATATCGTTTTTGTATATAGAGTCATCTCAACTGATTTGGTGAGGTGTACCTCTAACACAAAATCTATAGAATGCTACACAAACCTACTGTCAAAGTACTCTACTACTACCATGCGCATAGATGAAGTGGTAATTAAGATATGTGTCATTAGGTAAAAAATGTATACATAAGTTACTGTATTTAATAGTTTCATTGGCCAGCAAATAATCTATAGCTTTTAAGGTAACATGCTGCTGCAGTGGTCGACAAAACCTAAAGAGATGTAGATTGAAAGCACTGAAGATAGATGGAGCCATAATAATATACAAGTGTTCTTCAGGTGATGAGACATTAAGAGAAGATATTTCATAATGATGAGACCATATTAATTCAGACTCTTGAGTTATACGTTCTTACATAAATGCCTTGTTGCTGTGGCACAAAAATGTAAGAAAATGTGATAATAGGTTTGTATTACTTAACTCGAGGTAAATGAACTTCAAACAGCATAGTTTGTCTTTTGAAGGAGGGGAAAGTC
This sequence comes from Brotula barbata, assembly GCA_900303265.1. Classification (NCBI taxonomy): domain Eukaryota; kingdom Metazoa; phylum Chordata; class Actinopteri; order Ophidiiformes; family Ophidiidae; genus Brotula; species Brotula barbata. The sequence continues at coordinate 12,111 of OMNV01015808.1, forward strand.
ATCTTCAGACAATTTCTGACATTACAATCAGTTTCAAAGTGCTAAGAACCATTTCATAAAACTACAAAGAACAACAATCGTCATCTGTTTTGGTGCCTGTATACAAAATCCCTTTTCATATCTCTGATATAAAATGACAGCAGGAAGGCTGCAAGATAATTGTTGAAATTCATGATGATGATGATGGCTGTGACTAAGAGGGGGGAGACGGCCGGAAGATGATGACACAGCAATCAGCCAGCAATCTCTGTGGGCTCTGTCACCAATTTGGAGCCATCCCAAATGGTCTTGTACTGCTCTGGGACTGGAAACTCTCTCTGGAAAACAATCCGGGATTAAGAATTAATTTGGATTTACACATTTCTGCTCTCTGTGAATAACACAGCTTTATTGGCCCGGACACTCACATAGTCGTCGTCTCCCTGTGGTATCAGGATGTTCATCTCAGAGCTTTTGGCACTGACAATGTCACAGTTAAGAGAGTCCTTATTCAGGTACACCTGGCAGCCCTCTGTCTTGTTGATGGAAATGGTGGGAACTGTGCCCAAAACCTATAGAAAAATATATCAAGTATTCTATTTCAATCACACGAGAAGTACTTGGAATTAGCTGACCTACTGTTAGGAAACTACTGAAATACACAAAGTTTTTATGATTAGATCCTGATATTGTGATGGGTACAATTAGGATTGCTGATTAAACGTTTAAATCATTCACAAGCAATCACGACACTATTGAAAACACCAGCAGTGCAAATAAGAAGAGCAAACAACAAATAAAAAACTGACTAAATGTCAACATTAGAGAGAGCCCATTGATTTGACTCAGGTCACGTTTGTAATACTAGTGAATATGAAAGCTCCCTCCATGATTAGTTGTCAGAACTTAGTGACATTTAGTGACATTTTATCAATCAATGGCACAAATTAAAACGTGGTTATTTTCTTCTTTAGCTCACCTGTAATTGAATGGACTTCGAGTTGATGATCTCCACAATGCCAACCACATTTTCAAACACCAGGCCCAGTTTCTTACAGTTGTCTGTGAATATTGAAGAAATTCATCATCAGAAAGGATGAACCTAATCTTAACTTACTTCTACCTGTGTTAGCAGTCATCTTACCTATGATGATGGAGTTAATTTTGCCTTTGATCTGCACAGTAGAGTTGTTACAGTTGAAGACGTAGACCACTTGTTTCAGCTCAGTTTCCTCAATCACCAGGTCATGTTTCTGCTCAAAGTTTTCCTGCAAATAGTAAAAGTAAACCCTGTGACATCACAGAGTTTCCGATTGGCTGACATCTATGATCTTAAGGTTGACTTGATGAGCCAAAGGTTTGTTCTGCTGTACGAAACTGCAAGACCACACGCTGAGCTGTGCAGCTCACTGATGCAGATATGTGCAACATCTTCAAATATGGATGAAAATTCCAAAATGCCCCTGTCAATCTTAACACTTCTTGTCTTGTCTTGTACATCAGCATCATAATCCTTGAAAGAGGAAAGAAAGATTCAACGTACCACCCTCCATTTCTTCCCCTCCAGCTCCAGCAGAGGGGGTCTTTTCTGCGGAGCAGCTTTGGTTGCACTACTGGGTCCCGAGGTCCTGCCTTTTGTGGGTGGTGCTTGGGATTTCAGATTTGGGTTTTTGTGAGTTTTCTGGTCATCTGATACATGTTTCAGACCTACAGGTGAAAAATATCAGGAAGAAATGTATGTGTATATAGATGAATAACTTCACAGTTAGAACTTTTCTATCAATATCATTCATAACTACTTCTGTATCCTGGAAATGTGATCGCATCCAGATTCAGAGTTTGAAGGTCAGTATATTAAATGAATTTGAGGTACCAGTATGTACAGTACGCCACTACTGAGTAGGTTTAACTCACCTTTAGTGATGTCCATGCCCTGGTTCAGCTGGGCAAAAAGGGCTGAGTGCTGG
>OMNV01015812.1:0-13642 GCA_900303265.1 Brotula barbata
AAGGTGGATGGATGATAGATGATGGCTGATGGATGATGGATGAAGGATGAAGAATGATGGATGAAGGATGAAAGATGACGGATGATGGATGAAGGATGGAGGATGATGGATGATGGATGATGGATGAAGGATGAAGGATGATGGATGAAGGATGAAGGATGAAGGATGATGGATGATGGAAGAAGGATGAAGGATGAAGGATGATGGATGATGGATGAAGGATGGTGGATGAAGGATGATGGATGAAGGATGGATGATGGATGATGGATGATGATGATGGCTGAAGGATAATGGATGAAGGATGATGGAGGATGATGGATCATGGATAATGGATGATGGAGGATGATGGATCATGGATGAAGGATGGATGATGGATGAGGATGGATGATGGATGGATGGTTTGAGTTGGTGGTTTTTTGGTGATGTGACGCAGATCGCTCACCCCGTTGATTTGGCGTGTTTGACCACAGAAAGAGGAAACTCTGCTTCCTTTGTCACTGTAAAACCTTTTATAGTCATTTCTGCAGAACCCACATCAGACGTCAGCGTGTTCTTAGTCAGCAGAGTATTTGGGTTCTATAGGCTGAATATACAACTACAGCCATATACATACAAAACAGAAAAAATACTCAACTTTACTATTCTACGCTACACTATACTCTCCTATGCTATACTCTGCTATGCTCTTATACTATGCTATGCTACACTGTGCTATACCATACTATGCTCTGCTATACTATACTGTCTGATGATAGAGGAGAGAAAGACATTCTGACTGCAAACGAGAAACATAAAATCCAGCAGTGGGTTACAAACTGAAAACTTTTATGTAAAAACAATGTGTAGCAAAACTGTAACAAGTCCATCATCTGCCAAAATCAGTGACTTTTACAAGAAACATGGAAAATTTGTTTTTAAAGTCTTGCAGCAGCTGCAAATACAGCAGGTTGTGATCAGGACATACTAACCAACGAGTTTTTGTTACCTGGACAGCAGGACACACACATTGCGCAGAAGTGAAAAGACAAACGTCTGTTTGTCTGTCCTGTATCCGCACACACACCCTCAAATTTCCCTCTCCTTCTCTCTTCTCCCCAAACACCAAACACACCCTTTCCTCTCTTCACCCCTCTCTCTCTCCTTCCTCCTCTGCTCTCCACGCCCTCAGCATCTGATGATGATGATGAACTTTGACACTGAATGCTCAGTCAAGCCCAGAGGCAAAATACTGCTTTTACACAGAAGGCATATTTCTTATACTACTGAGCTGAGACTGACTGTCAATATTGCATAAATGTGTCCTTCTTTCAGGAGATCTGCATTCTTGATTCAACAGCAAAAACGTGTTTGAGAGCTTCCTTTGTGTAAATCAGAGCTTTACTGCTGAAGTTATGTTTGTTTTTGTCAGCGTGGTCTGGAGCCGAGCAGACCTCCAGATCTGTTTACGCTCTGTTTGTCTGTTTCACCTGAGTCTATGCTGGTTAATGTGGCGTTCTGTAGTATTTCGGACTGTTAAGTCTCAAAGTGTTTGTTAATGAAATACACAGAAGAGATACAAATGCTCAAGAGTCCTGGGTCCTAGGTAGGAGCTCCAGACTTAAATGTCCTCCAGGATCGACCAAACCAATCAGAAATACAGGAAGTGAATAGTACCCACAAATCAGTTCACTCTGTACTGATAGAACCTGAGTTTATGTTTCTCTGGCTGGAAGGTAAAAGTCTTAACTCAGACATAAATGTGCAGTGCAAAAAATGTTAAGTGACCTCAGCCCTCCTTTCCGCAGAAAACCGATCTTCCCAATTGGATGCGTGTCCATTCAGAGAACAATAAAATCTCTGACCACTGCCTGTAAATATCACAGTTACCTCCAGAAAGAAAGAAAGAATGTGGATTCATTCATGGGAGGGACGGATGAGCGTGTGTTGGACTGAGAGCTGAAGTCTGGAGGAGGAAAAGGTCGACAGGAGGAAGCTGCTGTGACTCACTTCCTCCTCTTCCTTTGTCTTCATGCTGGACGCTGACCTATGGTTGCTGTATGTGTGTGTGTGTGTGTGTCTTTAATCATCTAGGATGTTGAGTGGTGGGAAATCAGCGTTATTTTTGGGTTCTCCACTCATTTTGTTTCCACAGCTTCAGGGCTCAGCACTCTGCACTTTTTATGTCTGATTAAATGATAGAAAAAGTTCTCAGCTCTACACGGACCTGGACAGCTTCTGTTAACATCCATCACCTGACACTTTTCTTCTTTATTGACTCGTCACAAAATGAATGTCGCTCAAGAAAACAAACTCTTTTCTTTTTGTTCTGAATTTGTCTGTTGGTGCGTCCATTCACTTTTGGATGTGGAGTCAAGTCCAGTCAGTGTTCAGGTCTGAGGTCAGCAGACAAAAAGTCTTTGAGCTATTTAGATGTCAGGACAGCAGCACAGGGTCAAACACACACACACATCAAACAAATCGACACACTGTTCAGGGAGCGCTATCTCTTCAAATTGAACACATTCCAACCTTTCAGGAAATCTCCAGACACACACAGACATTTTTTCCTGAAAGACCTCCACCCGCAGCTGAAGGCAACACACCACGCCTTAGCTAGAGGCACTCCCTGTATCCTGTGTGTGTGTGTGTGTGTCTCCAGTGGTCCTATCTGTCTTTTATGTAGGCATCTCCCAGCACACTATCGTGAGAAAACAGTTTTATCATCAACACAAACGTACACACACATACATTTTGCTGTTGAGTGAAATTTCGTATTCCTATTTTTTTCATAAAGTATAAAAAATGAGAATACAATTTTGAAGGCTCGGGCCAGCGGGTCGTTGCCGTGACTACACGGCCCTCAGTCTCTGGCTCCGTGACGCTGCATTGTCTGTGGAATCAGTTGATTAAAAATGAAAACCCAGTTCATGAAAAGATGTAAAAATGATCTCGAGTATGCGGTCCGTTTTAGGTCCCCGGACCGCATCGATCCCTGTGTCCCACCCCACCATCGCCGTGGCTCTGTTGAGTTAGTCTCTTCTGTCATATGGTTGTCATGGTCGAATCACCCTTCTACATAAATGAGTGGAGTAACTAAGAGTAACATTTACTCAACTGGTACTACAAATAGATATATGTCAGGTTTTCTCCTAACTGCTGTGCTTCACTGAGTATTCTGGAGTACTTTGTGCTCACTTTTAGCTGGTATAATGCTGATGATGATGATTGTGTGATGAAGTTTCATCTGTGTCAGTCTGACGTCTTTCCTGTTTACATCATGGACGTGGCCCTCTTTCATCTCAAGGTGGAAACATGGAGCTGCAACTAATAAAAGACCATTTTACCACCCTGAGTACTTCTTACACCACCACTCATGTTTGTCCCGCCCATTCAGTGCTCTGTGTGCAGAGGTCAGAGGTCATCTTGTTGCAGACACTAGGGAACAATCCTGCGGCTGTCTACCGCTAGGTGACGTCAGCCTTTGTTCTGCATCTGTGTGGTTATAGTTGGCTCAGAGGGGGGTTGTGACCTCTGGGGGGTGAAAGGTCACGGTGATGCCATCTCTGTCCAGAGAAAACAGTGATTCTGCTGTTTGGGTGAAGCTGAGTCGGCTGACTGTCTCTTTGCTTCAGGTTTGAGATTGATCACATGCTTTTCACAAGCATCATCTCCTGATAAGGTCAACAAGACAAACCTGACCAGACCACCTCACCGCATTACATCATCAACAGCATGCCAGCATGGCCGAAACCACCATGCGTGATGACAGTATTTCATTTCTCCAATGAAATGCTCTAAGTTATGTGGCGTCATCAGGCCATGACACGACGAGAGCTCGTGCAGCATGTTGTCCGCTCTCTGCACCCGCCAAATGACAGAACGGCTCATGTTGGTGGTTTGGGGTAGAAATAATCCTTGTTAGCTGGACTTCAGCCAGTTGTCAGTGTTGTGACTGTGCCATGGTCAGTGCTTGTAAAGACACTGCTAATCAAATCAAAGAATCAAGATCACGCAAAATGGCAGCAATTTGCCATGAATGTAGTAAACATAAACCCCTAAATTTCTATCTACCCTTACATGTCCGTGAAACACATTACATACCAGAAAACAAAATGATTGAATGCTGTTCTTATATTCATACTACTAGTGGGGCAAAAAGGTGAAAATGTTTGCAGCAGTGGCACCAGAGGACAGGCTGTGTTGTGACGCTGATGTTTTTGTACATCTTAGTCATATTGTCATTTCAGCTCTTGTCAGATTTGGGGCATCACTCAATTGTGTTCACATTACCATGTTAACATGCCTACAGTTAGCCGGCTAATAAATAAACTGCCTAACATAATTACTTGTTGGTTTTAATTATTTTGTAGTTACTTGTAGCATTTATATTGTTGGTTAATGTTTGAAATGCTGTATTAGCATAAAATTAGCACACATCATGCTAATGTGGTAAAAATTTCAGCATGCTATATGTTTTCTTCATGTCTTCTTCTTTCTGGTCTATTCTGACAAATCATGAAAGATTCATTCATTCATTTGTTTTTAGGCGTCCATACTATGCAATTATTTACAATAGAAACAAGAGTTAAACTGAATTATCTGCCGTGAAAGTGCAAGTCATCCGTCTGTTGGTATTGTTTGTAGCATTAGCCTAGCTTCTTTGTGATTGAACTGTTTTGTTTGTGTCTCTCACCCAGATGGAGACTTGTTGTGGGTCCCAGTTTTAGGTCAGTGATGGCCAAAGTTTTCCGTGGATGTGGAGGAGACAAATTCAGAGTCTGGGCCCATGTTGTTCGTTATGGCATCACTGGATGGAAGCACAGCGGTTGAGACTCTCCTGGCCGTGATCCACCTGGATAAGTAAGCTAGAGCATCAAGCTAAGATACAATGGAGACACCATGACTTTTTAACTTCTGCCTGATGGGTCGTCACTGCTGTAGAAAGACTAAAGCTGATTACTATTTGGGTTGGTTAATTTTTCAAGATAAATAAAAAATGAAAATTGTTAAAATGTGGAATAGAGGAGCCTATTTCATGTCATTTATCTGAATATTGAGGTAGTTTGAATTTTTTTAAATGTATTAATTTTTTGTTTCAAGAAATTGAATATGAATTTTCCATGGGGGAATGACAGATGAATCTCCTACTTGATTCATAGTGCTATATAATATTATGGGATGGTGTGTGCTCACTTTTCTGTCTTCCCCACAGGTACCTAGACACTTTCCGCAGAGCTGGGCTCCTATTAGCTAAAGACTTCACTCACCTGGATCATGACGCCTTGGTCAGTTTGGGAATAACTGCCACCGGTCACAGAAAGAGAATCCTACGACTAGTCCGTTACATTCAGAGGACTCATGAAAAATCATTAGTTGAACGTCAACAAGACAATCAGAGTGCAGGGACTGAACTCTCACGGGACCGCTGTCATTCTGTGATGGATCTTCCTTCATCAGGACAAGCTCAAACTGCAGCGTTATCCAATCACACAGCAGCGCCTGTCAAATTTGAGTTTTTCCGAAACAGCTCGGCTCCAGACCTCACCGCCATGCTAACCAACTCACGAACTACCGAAGCCAACAGCAAAAATGTGGAAAACTCCATCCTGAAGCCAGTGCCCAAACCCAGGACTGTCTTCAATCGCCGCAGAACGGCACCAATCCATTTTACCTCCTCCACGTCGGACTCTGTGCCACCCCCACCCAGGAGGCTTTCCCAGGAATCCATCTGTTTTACTATTTTAGAGGGCTTGAACTCAGCAGACACAGCAATACCTAACGATAGGTTGACCTCCAACCTTAACGAGATGTCCACTCCACACAGAAGACCCAGCCAGGCAGGAAGGAGGCCGAGGCGTAGTGTCTCATCTGTATCAGACTCTGGTGGACTTTTGCCTCCTGTTCCACCAAGGATGAATCGTGGAATTCCTCCTTCCACATTCCAGGGGTCCCCACCTACTGCTGCTGCGTCTTCTTCTTTAATTGTATGGACAGACAGGAACCAGGCGCCGTCTTCGTCCTCCCTGCCTTCATCGAGTGGAGGCCTTGACAACACCAGGCTCTCTGGATCGTCTAACTCTGGTTCAGCCAGTGGTGGTGACATGGAGATGGTTTCGAATGAGATCTACTGGGGCACTTTACATAGTTCAGATGCCCCTAGTGGAGGAAAGACAAACTACAACCAGCAGCTCTGTCCACCACCCCCGCCTAGACAAACGCCTGAAAGAAACAGGTTGGTTATTTGACTCCCTGGGATTCTTTAAAGCCACATTCTGACAATTTGACTTAATATCAGGATTTTTGGGTAAATTCTGTTTGAACTTTGCTGACATTTATATTAGAATAGAAATGTGTTATGCTATAATGTTAATATACTGTTAAACTCTTCAAATATTATCACCAGAGCTGTTGACTTCTTCTGAAACATATTCTAAAATCATCAAGTTGAAGAACTTCAGACAATGACATCATATCAATCTCTAAAGTTCTAAAGAGCTTAAGATGTTTTATATAATAGATGTGTGTGTGTGTGTGTGTATGTGTGTGCGTGTGCGTACAGCGGCAGCACTTTAAGTAACAACTCTTCAGGATCAGCCAGAGGTAAGTACAGCCACGATTTAATCAATAAAGCAATAATGCTGACGACATACTTGTTCACTTGTACACAACATTCGTCTTTTGTTAGATTTTCCATGATATTGTTATACTTTAGCAGCTATGGGTTAGAACACTGACTAAGTGTAAAATGGTAAAATGCTTTGCACTCCCATCCTAGCCTCGACGGACGACCCTGAGGAGGAGATCAGCCCATACTGTGAAACTGTTTTCCAATCCAGACGCCATCTTCATCTCTGTGAGGTGAGGAAGCGTTAGATCAACTTTCCAGCATCTTCTGATGAAGTGCAGAAATTCAAAAATATTTTTTGTTGGATGATTCATTGTGTTTACATGTATGTTTTTCACATGCCAGAGTGAAAGGGCCAAAATGGAGGGAAGAGAGATGAAGAAGGAGGAGGAGGAGGAGAAACACACAGAGGATCATGGGTAAAATAAAATATAAAATAAGCAATATCATGATTTAATGATTTCAATATTTTCTATTATTAAAATAACACATTCATAGGAATGCAATGCATCAATGCAATATAACGGAGATTAACACAGAATGTGATGCAACACAGCAAAAGACTGAACAATGTGAAAAATGATCAATAGAAATGATAACTTTCTATTCATTCATCCACTCTGCTTGTGCCTGACAGTGGACCATCCATTTGTGGCCCAGTCTCTATTTCAATATGGATGAATAACGACCAATCCACGAAGTTGAGAAAGGAGGCTAGTTGGTGTGAAATAGCCAAATAGTCCATTTTACATGTCCACTGTGTTATTTATTGTCAGAATAAATCAGTTGAAACTGCTAACATTAGCTGACCAGGAGGTGCTTGCTTGTGTTATAACGTTTAGTTGTAAATAAAAGAGCATTTGTGTGTCCAGATCCCTGAAGCTGTCCTGGGCCCGCCGTCTGTCCCAGGCCCTGCACTCTGGTGAATCCCAGGGTTACAGCATCGTGGGCGAGTCTTCACCGCCCCATCGCTACCTCTCTCTCCCGACCCACAGTTACCCCACAGAGACCGACGAGGACCTAACCATCTCCCCCTACGCCAGCTACACCTCCCTGTCGGAGCGGGCCACGCCCATCATCTGTAGCTGGCTGGACAAACTGTCACCTCAGGGGTGCGTTCCTGGTTGTTGTTGTTGTTGTGTTTTTTTAATAAGTCAGTCCTTTAAGTATTTATGACTATGAATTTCCTCAGAGTTGCGCTGCGATGTGCAAAGGCCCTGAGATTCCTCTTTCCTGTTCCTTCTTTTAGTTTTTAAGTGTGAAACTAGGATCCAGTGTAGAACAGTTCCTGCTCTCATCACCGTGTTTGTTTCCTCCTGTAGGGGCCAGCACTCTGTGCTGACAGTTCAGCTGCGTCTCCTCCTCTCTGCTCCTCCCTGTGTCTTCTCCCTCCTCAGAAGCTGCTGCTGCCTTATCACCTTCCTTCCTTCTTCCTCATCTTCTTTGTCCTCCTCCTCCTCTTCAGACTCTAATAGGTGTGTGTTGCCTTTTCTTCCTCTCAACTCATTTTTAAATGACTTCCTGTCCTCCTTCTCATTTCCTCTTCCTGTCCTTTTTTGTCTCTTCTTTTATGGTCCTTCTTGGCGTTTTGTTTTTAGCATCACTTTTTGCTAGCCTTTGTGGATGAATTTTGTCTGGAATGAGATTAATTTGTCTCACACATTCGTGATATCGAAGCATCAATTGTCCCAAAATGGCCACCATGTGATGTGAAGAAAAGCCTTTTCTCGTTGTTGTGGAAGTGATGGTGCCTGTGTGGTTTTTGTCTTTTAGGAACTATGTGTTCCAGAAACGTTACGTGAAGTTTGACGGCAAAAACCTGATGTACTTCGGCAGTGAAAAGGTCAGAAACATTCACTCAAGTTTTGCAGCTAAGACATTTTTCTTTTAGAGCATGAAGGAGATTTAGCTGTCCTCTCAGCTGGAGCTCCACTCTGTTGAACATGACAATTGAAACATTGTATTTGTTGATCTTAAACGTTGTGAATTCTTAAAGATGGATTTTAAAAAACTATCAACTTTCAGCTTGCATGATCCCAGTCTTCCTTTGTTAGATTCTGTCACATACATGCCAGCTTTGCAGGTCATGCATCAGTTACACGACTTTAAAACGGATTATTTTTCTGTAAATCCTCTCTGAATTTACATTTTTAGACTGTGTGCAGGGGCTAAGTGCTGTGTGTTGCACACAGAAGACTCAAGGTCACATAGTCATCCTAACAATATTATAGTAGGTAAAAGGTTATGGAACTTAATTGGCAAATGAATGTAAACCCCTGTTATAAAGTAATCAAGGTCAGACAGGAAAGTAGAACCCTGAGGTGCTTCCTTCTAGATCCAGACTGGATCCTGTTTGTCTTGGACATATCTCATCTAATATCTTCGTGGTGTGAAACGTTTAAATAAGAGCTTTCCTTACAGCTGCTCTCTGTTGTAGGACACCTACCCCAAAGGAGTCATCCCATTGGCTGCCATACAGATGACACGACCAGCCAAAGACAACAAATTTGAAGTTGTGACAAATCACAGGATCTTTGTTTTCCGGACTGATAATGAAGGTAAAAAAATCTGTCCAACTCTCCTTGTACACAAACACACAATGTGAGCAGCAAAGCTCCCCGCTGTGTGTATCAGCCGTGATCATGTGACCCTCCTGCAGGGACTGACTCAATAACCTGCTTCATGTTGGGAGCTCAACTGAACTGTGACACTTTGCAACCTGTTGGTGCCGTTGAGGATACAGAAATTAGAGACGGGAGGGAGGCAGACAGTGAGCAGAGAGTTCAGATGTTTTCTGTGTGTCTGCTGCGCTAAGCCCAAGCGAGCAAACTGACAGCGTAATCACGGTGAATTCATTCAGGCAGGAGCAATCTTGGCAGTGTTTTCACATGAGCCAATAACAGTCTGAGCCGGTGGACGTCTCTTCATCTCGGTGTTTGTCTCTGTCCTCGCCACTTCGTTCAATCAAGTGAGCTGTCCCGCTAACGCTAAGACCATCACACACGAGAGACCCGAGACGAGAGTAACGTAATAAAGGTGTATAAACTAGCAGCTAGCTTCTGTTCATTACATCCTTGTGTGTATTATATATTGAGGTACTGTGTACCAATCAGCTAATGGCTGCAATTTGGGAGGTGGGCCCGTACAGCTGAAATGTTAAAGTTGAGGTGCGATTCTGCATGAGTCCATTGAAAGTGTTGTTCATTTATTCTTGGCTTCACGTGGTCTTTTACTCTGTTGTATTGCACCCTGTGTAGAATTGGTGTTTTACAAAGTAACACTTCAACACACCATCATTTTCTCAAAGATAAAACACAGATTATTTCATAACATAAACAACATATCCTACAAGCCTCAAGGCCTTAATACGTTTCGTGCAAAATGAAGTCAAATCAATATTCAATTAAATTAAATTTATATAGCGCCAAATCACAACAAAAGTTATCTCATGGCTCTTTACAAGTAGAGCAGATAAAGATCGTACTCTTGAATATGTACAGACCAAACATTCCCCCATGAGCAAGCACTTGGCGACAGCGGCAAGTATCTATAACCCAGCAGCACCATCAACGTGGGGGCGTGTCAGAGAACACGGCCGCATGCAGTTCGCTTGTCAAATGAAAAAACGTCACTCCACATCTTCATGTTTGCTCAAATGCAGATGAATTGAAAGGATGACATTAAATAAAGAAGAGTACGGTGGATTTTGCCTCTGTCCTGGTCCTTTTTAAGCAGATTTATCGATGCTTATTGTGATTGTGATGTAAATGTGTGTTGTGTCTCAGTGTTGAGGCAGCGGTGGCTCATCACACTGCAGGAACGAGTCAAAGAACAGCTGGTGTTCGGCCGGCCACGCTGTTTCGGCCCCGGCTCGCACTGCCAGAAACACGGCCTGCTGGAGCTGAAAGGAACCAAATCCAAAGTGTACGCTGCCATCAACACCGAGCAGATCTGGCTGTACAAGAGTGAACAGGTAACCGGCAGGGAATACTAACGACGAGCGCAGACGTGATGCAACTGTAAACGGAGTCTTGGCTGAAGTAAACACACACACACACAGCGCTTCAGTCACTGGATCTCTACCTCAGCACAGCGAACAAAGACACCTGTAAACCATGAAGAGATACTGCCCAGATTTGAAAACTTTTTTAAATAGTTAAACTGTGCCCAGGATCAGGTTATGATTCAATCATATCACGTTTTTCACAGACGGTGTCCGACCTGACAGTCCTGTGTCACATAACAACTTTTAGTGATATATTAGGTATTACTGTTAGGTACCCAGTTTGTCCAAGATGAATCGAGGGCAACTGGACTTGATAAAAACATCTTCCAGTATCTTCTATCAAGTCCAGTTTCCTTCCATTCTGAAGCAGGACCTGGATGACTGAGAACCTTCACAGGTACCTAGTTGGATTATGTGGGTTTTACAGTTTTAATCGGTTTTGTGTGCTTATGTAAACACAGTCAGTGATACTCAGACATGAATAGAGTGGCAAATTTTGGCCCGAGGGTGGCGCTACAGCAGCCACTCCTAAACTACCTAAAGCACAATAATCCACCTACTGCGTACTTGAGTTTGACATTTCTGCCAAAAGTTGCATTTTCTCCTGTACGGTTTGGTTATAGTTGGTCTGAAAAGTCTGCTCTGTGTCAGACCAGACACAAACACAAATTCTGGCTCAATTCAGGTTGGAAATGAAAATGTGGCAGATGTTGGCCCAGGCCGGACAAAGACATTAAATCATCTGGCTGTAAAACTTAAAAAAATGCATTATATCCAGTATTAAGTTGTTTATAGGTATATAGTATCACTTCCCTCATATGATGCCCTCTGAAAATCAACGCTGCCCTCTGGTGACTGCACTGAGTTTAGCTACTAGAAACGACTGACTGCCTGAGGAATAATGAACTCTCATCAGTTGCCAATCTGAGGATTGAGCGTGCATCCGTGTTTTCATAGTCAGATAATGGTTGCAACGGGCATCAAATGCATCTCAGCCCACATTCCACGGCGCAAAGCTCACATCTGTAACTGTCTGTCAGTTTCATTGGTTTCCTGTTTTGTCTCTGCAGTGTTTTCGCAACGGCATTGGCATCACTTTGATTGAAGCCAGAGGAGCGACGATCCGAGATGGAAAACACAAGAGTTTCGACCTCATCACTCCGTATAAAACCTTCAGGTATCACTGCATCGGCAGTAACTCCATCCATCATGTAGAGCAGCGGCTTGCCACCTCTGACTCAACTGGACAGATTTTAGTAGCCTAGAAAAAGAAAAAAATGTCTTACCACTGAAATCAACAAGCTTTAAACCTTAAAACTTTATCTTTTTGTTGTTTTGGTGTCATCACTCCAAACTCCTTTTGTGTCGTCTCAGCTTCACAGCAGAGTCTGAGCGGGAGAAAAAGGACTGGATGGAGGCACTGCAGGAAGCGATAGCAGAGACGCTGTCAGATTACGAAGTGGCTGAGAAGATCTGGTCCAACCGCTCCAACCGGATGTGTGCAGACTGCAAGGCCCCCAACCCTGACTGGGCCTCCATCAACCTCTGTGTGGTCATCTGCAAAAACTGTGCAGGTGTGAAAAACGGCCTCCTTTGATTTGCTGTGCCTGTAGTAAATATTCTCCTAAAGTTTCAGCTGAGTCTCGACCAGTTTACACATTCACTTCACCGTGTCAGCAGAGTACAGCATGGATGCTGCATGCTGAGGCGTCCACGAAGCTTTTTAGCTCCCAGTCACATCCTCCAACAATCTGTTAGAGCAGAATCTGAGCTTCAGGGTCCATCCACCGCAGAATGTTCTGGTGATTTCATGGTAACAAGACAGAGCCTGTTCCCACTCATTTATTTTGTGTGTGTGTGTGTGTCTGCAGGTCAGCACAGAGGACTGGGTACAATGGTTTCCAAGGTTCAGAGTTTGAAGCTGGACACCAGCGTCTGGAGCAATGAGATCGTCCAGGTAAGATCGGCAACAGCTTGGTTTTAATGTGGGATGACGGAGATTTGACTGCAGGGAGGAAATGTAACTCCTCAACCTTCTCTTCTGTTCCAGAGACAACAGCTACAGTTCAAATGTTCAGAAATCCATTTACTGCCACTAAGTTTATGAAGACTTTGCTGACTGTTAGGCTCCACTCATCGAAATGAGGACCTCTCTGTATTTATTAAGGTGGTGGTGTTGGAGGTTTTGTGCTCTGTTCTACCCATTTACAAATGTTCTTTTCATAGGTGAGCCAGGAAGCAGTTCAAACAAGGTCATGAATATTAATGAGGTGCCACCCTCATGATTGGCTGTACTCCAAGTTTAAACGTTATACTTCTGCTATGTTTTGTTTGGTGGGCAGCTCTTCATCATGCTGGGCAACGATCGGGCCAACGAGTTCTGGGCGGCAAGGCTGTCGCTCTCTGAGGAGCTGGACTGTGATGCTACGCCCGAGCAGCGGCGAGAGTTCATCAACCTGAAATACAGAGAGGGGCGCTACCGCCTCCCCCACCCCAGCTTCAGCACGCAGGAGGAGCTGCTTAAGGTCCAACAGTCAGCTTTAAGTCATACTCTGATGATTATAGAAATTCACATCCAAACTAAGGCCCCGGTTGGATTCTGTTCATATTTGTGGTTCTCTGTAGGCGTGTAGGTCTGTAGGTCTGTAGGTCTGTAATTCTGTAGGTGTGAAGGTCTGTAGGTCTGTAGGTCTGTAGGTCTGTAGGTGTGTAGGTCTGTAGGTCTGTAGGTGTGTAGGTCTGTAGGTGTGTAAGTCTGTAGGTCTGTAGGTCTGTAGGTCTGTAGGTCTGTAGGTCTGTAGGTCTGTAGGTCTGTAGTTCTGTAGGTGTGAAGGTCTGTAGGTCTGTAGGTGTGTAGGTCTGTAGGTGTGTATATCTGTAGGTCTGTAGGTGTGTAGGTCTGTAGTTCTGTAGGTGTGAAGGTCTGTAGGTGTGTAGGTCTGTAGGTGTGTAGATCTGTAGGTGTGTAAGTCTGTAGTTCTGTAGGTGTGTAGGTCTGTAGTTCTGTAGGTGTGTAAGTCTGTAGGTCTGTA
>OMNV01015813.1:8573-18901 GCA_900303265.1 Brotula barbata
GGCCAGGGAATGACACAGAGTGCCAGGATGTGCCAGGGAGTACCAGAGTGTGTCCAGGAGTGCCAGAGTGTGTCCAGGAGTGCCAGAGTGTGACTGTGAGTGCCAGAGTGTGTCCAGGAGTGCCAGAGTGTGCCAGGGAGTACCAGAGTGTGTCCAGGAGTGCCAGAGTGTGCCTGTGTGTGCCAGAGTGTGTCCAGGAGTGCCAAAGTGTGCCCGTGAGTGCCAGAGTGTGTCCAGGAGTGCCAGAGTGTGTCCGTGAGTGCCAGAGTGTGCCCGTGACTGCCAGAGTGTGTCCAGGAGTTCCAGAGTGTGCCCATGAGTGCCAGAGTGTGCCCGTGAGTACCAGAGTGTGTCCAGGAGTGCCAGAGTGTGCCTGTGAGTACCAGAGTGTGTCCAGGAATGCCAGAGTGTGCCCAGGAGTGCCAGAGTGTGTCCTGGAGTGCCAGAGTGTGTACAGATCAGAGGTCTGCAATAACAGAGCAATATGGTTTGTTATAAACGCCATCATCCATAATTAAGTTCCTCCTTGGATGATGTCCAACCTGGGCACCAAGTTTTGGGCAAATTGATTCATAGTAATCCCACAATTGAGCCAAAAGCAGGACATCCTTGATGGTGGGCTGTAAATGTGATCTTTGGATCCTGGTATCTGACTCACTACGTCTTGAGCCTTTTTGCCCTGAAGCTTTGACTTCTTGATGAATACTGATGCCACTGATCACCTGAAACTCCTCCTCTGCTGCACTGCTGAATAATGACCAAACATTTATTTGCTTTAATGAATTCAATTTTACAAGGGGGGAAAAATGATTAATTAGAAATCATTACATATCAAAATAATAACACTGAAGTAATTATTTCTCTGCTGTTTTAGACATCGTGACCTGTGACTGCTGTGGTATCGCCCTATTGGGATTTGGTTGTATTTGTATTGGTGCAACAATGGACCATGGGGAAATACAGACAGACAAGCTGACAATAGACAGACAGAATTGAGTCAGTAATAATCATAATAATAATAATGAAAGTGAGACATAGATGAGCCAGGTGTGGATATTTAGCTGAGAGAGGCGCTGAAGCAAACAAGTTTATTCTGTGGAAAATTCTTCCTTGTGTCTTAGCTGAGCACAAGACCAGTATCTGCATACACAGTCAAAACTATCTGTTTGCAGCCTGTTCAAATCAAAGTCATTTGTGCCCCAAATGACAAAAGAGCCGACTATGGAGAGGTGACGTTCAACAGCGGAGACCCTCTGGTTTTATGTGTTTTCTTTTCACTGCCTCACCACATCCTCCTGTCTCCAGAATAATTGAGTAAGAAAGACTTCCTCCCGTCTGCCATGAATGTGCTGTGTTTGTGGAGGGAATGACTAAGCAGTAATCAGCTGATGATAAATATGGCGATGAAAGTGTCTGTCTGCCAGTATTAAATGTCTATTACTCTATAGGAGCAGACGTGTGTGTCCCATAATCCTTTGGATCACCCAGGTTGGGGCTGAGAGTCCAGACAGGGCCCTAAACTCAGTCACACACACACACACACACACACACACACACACACACACATCCGGTTATCTCAAAGGCCAACCATTTAGACCCTCAGGTGCCATAAATCTCACTGCTCTGCTCCCAGACAAGCCAGACACAAGGATTACACATCCATCGCTCACACTAAAGCCCTGACTCCCGCTTACACAAAACAGAAACAATCCTCCCATGTCAGCGCTCTGAGGAGTCCAGGGATGAAAAACACTACTTTGGAAACTATTTTGTAAAGCATTCTGCACCTCTTTGATGGATTGTGGCTGTTGGAGCTCGGTTTCACCCATCATAGCAGTGAATCCTACCAGAGCTGCAGCTGATGTGCTGATGAATGCCGTTAATTACCAGCAATTAGGTCAGCCCCACACCTGAACATATGCCACAGCACCACACTGCACTCCGTCACTGTGATGGATGGACGGAGCAGAACACGCCGACTGTTTTAGTGAAATGAACTTTATTCTTTGTCATCTTATTTATTCAGCCATTTGAAGGGATTTTTCTAATTGTTTTGTATATTGTGAACTTTCTTTATTGTTCTCGTTTTTTATTTGTTCAGCAGCTAAGTTCTTTATTTTTCTACACTTACAGACCTGAAAGACCACGGATGACAACTACAGTGGGTAATAAAGAAAAAGCCTTCATGAAGTCCAACCAGGTCAATAAAACTCTGGAGGGGGGAGGAGCCCCAGCATCCAAGTCTGTCTTCATCAATTCATTCATTCATTCATGATGCATTTTAATCACATCTTCTTGGTTTCATTTTAAATCCATGGTGTTCGTGTACAGGGGCAAAGTTACAAGAATTCATGGTCCAAATCCTTTTGAACCACCCTGTACATTGTGATGTGTTCGGTCCCGATGTGGCCCGATGATACTACTGGTTGGTGATTCATTCTAATGAAGTGAAATTTATATCTACAAACTCCATCATAGCTCAACACGTTCATGGAAGTTATCATCCTTTAAATATATTTTTATTATTTTACAGATTCTACTCAATAAATGATGTTAATGCTATGCTAATAATTCCTTCATTCTATGAGCAAAAATTTGCAAAGAGTAAGCAATCAAATAAAATAAGTCTAAAGATTTTAATCCTGAGTGTGTGTGTGTGTGTGTGTGTGTGTGTGTGCTCCTTGTCTCCGAGCAGACGGTAACTTTCTAGCTGTTATGGGCAAATTTCTACACAGTCTGTGCCAACTGTGCTTTTTTTATGCCTCTATCACTTCGCCACACTCCTACACAAGGAACACACAGTGTGTCGAAAAATTAATTCATCTGATTCTATTTTACACACTGATATCTTCAAAAACATGACAAAGCTACAAGACCCGGAGGAGCCATCAGATTCCTCCTCACACAGGTGTGTTACTGCTGCTCACACTAATAAAAGTCATTGTTTTCAAAGTTTGAATTTGATGATTTATCTTGAGGATGGGAGCGCTGTGGAGAGAAATCTGATAAATATGATGAATCGCTCTTGTTTATGCCAGAATCCAGAAATAATCTTAAGTATGCCTTTGTATGTGCTTATCCGAACTCTGTGCATCGCTGGAGGCTTCGGTGAAACTGAGCCACCACCGGGGAGAGAGGGTTCACTTCAGCGACGTATAAAGGAAACCTTCAGATAAACAATCATCATACGTTCATATAGAATAACTTGTGAATCATCAGTGTTAGTAAAATATAGATTACAGAACAGGACAACGGATCTAATAAAATCAGGATGTTTCACTCTGCACTGCAGCACACACACAATCCACCACAGTACTGTACTGTGGAGGAGCTCAACACTTATCAATCAGCACACTGTCAGCTCAGTGAGCAGAGCCACAGGTCAAAGGTGAATTGGTCTTCAGTCTGAACTGCTTGACTGATTCAGTGGATGCTGATGAAGGGACACGGGCTCAGACTGAGCCTTTTATCACGAGCCATCTCAAAACATTTTGGCTTCCAACTGAATATCGGTGAGTGCTGGACATCCTCCATCCAGTTCTGCATAGCAAAACTTGTGAAGTGAGGAAATGTGGTGTTTATTCAGAGACCTGCTGCCAATGTTGCAGATCAATTCTCTGTGCATTTAAACATGGAGCCTCTGTCTGTGGTTTACTGTTTGAGCCAAGGACAGCATTGGAGTTTTGGAGAAGGAAGCAGGCTGGAAACAACCAACCCCTCAGTGAAAACACACACGCACATCACACGCAAAGATTAGTTTATACACACATATATGACGGCAGTCTCAGGAATATTATTTTACCAGCTGCCAGCAGGAGTTGGAGCTGCTACGATGGTGATGTCGAATGTTAGCATGTTAGCGATGGCTGCTTGGTGTTTAGGTAGAGCTGGAATATGAGATTTCAGTGGTGAGGAGATAAGACGAGAGAAAGTGGTGCTTAGTGCTGGGATCAGGCTGAGACCAGTCAGCGAGTCCGATCCTGATCCACCTGCCTGCTCGGTGTTCTTTAAGCTTCATGTCAAACATGGACGGCCCTCCTGTACTAAAGAAAGGACGAGACAAACCACAGCCAAAGACACACACACACACACAGAATAAAATGCACTGTGTCTGATCTGAGAACTACTCTGGGTTTAGGTCAGAGACTTTGTCTGGGCAGATGACATCATTTCTTATATGTTGATCCTCATCTGTGCAGCTCAATCAAGACGAAAAACATTCTCACCTTAATTATTTATTTATTTACGTGATAAATACTAAGTAATTAATAAGTAAAATAATAAGTAATTAATTCATTTGTAGGTGGACATGCAAAGAAACGTAGATAGACTTGGATCTGTAAACACAACAATATGTGCCAGAATGAAGATGCAGGCACTCGCACCGAGTTTGGCACAAATCTCATCTCATGACTTGGCTGGGAAAAGACTCAAAAACAGGAAATGTGTGAAAGCGTATCCTTTTCCACATCATAAGCACGCACCCTTTACAGGTGGCGAGAGCGGGGAGATGATGATGGTGTGCGTGTGTGTGTGCGCGTGTGTGAGGACGGTCATAACATGCAGCGTACAGACCAAAGGCAGCGACAGTAGTGCAGTAAATCGTTCCTTTTCTTGTCCCTGAAGCCCCACGGAGAAACCTGACAATGGTCTGCTCCTTTTTTCCTTTTTTCCTAATTGAGAGTCCTTGTTGCTAGGTTGAGACCCGGCCATCTGCGAAGCCGAACAGAATGTGGGGCTGTCCAGAGAGGCCCTTCAGCACCCCGAGAAACCCTCTGACAAGCCTGTAAGCCTCTCCTTAGGCCCTGGCTGTCTGGAACCAACAATTACCACTTTCACTGTCTGTCCCTCTCCATTTCATTCCTTTTCACACTCACATTTTCTCTCTGGCTTCTCATCTATTTCTACATATTCCACCCTTTACTGGTTCTTTTCCCAGTCGCTGCTCTTTCATGTCGCATTTTTCTGCCTCGCCACACAATTTTGGTCCTAATGTTGTCTCATTCCCTCTGTCACTTTCACCACTCACCTATCTGCTGTTATTGCGTGCATGGTGGAGCCCATCTGCACCCCATTAGGCTGGAATACAGAGCTTTTTGTGGGAGCACGAGGTGAGAGTGGTACGGCCGTGGCCTCCGTCAGCAGGAATTAAGCTGACAGACCAAAGTAAACAGCCTGCTCGAGGAAAAGATCCTCTCAGACTCAGTGTTCACGCTCTGATTGATACTTTGGTTTGCTAACAGCTCAGCATCGATAGCGGTCAGGGCGTCAGAGACACTCTCCCGCTTTCATCCTGCGGAGATTCTCTGCGGGGGACAGACGGGCTCGCTCCAGCTGCATTGGCTCCTCTTGGAGGGTGAGGGCTGGGCAGAGGGAAGGAGCAGGCTGAGCTGGTTAGGAGGTTAGGAGGTGACAGCTGAGTGGGACGGCCAGCTCTTCACTTAGGACGCTCCCTGAGGCCGTAGTCAATTTTGATGCTAAGAGGAATCACATCATCTAAAATGTCTCTCACCCCGAGCTGCCAACTCAACCTTGATGTTTTCATTTCACCCAAAAAGCAACACACCCTGTAGGGAACTGTCAAAAAACTGTCCAATCGGATTCTGCTGCCATGGTTAGCAGCTAGCGTATGGGTGGCGTTCAGAGGCGTCTCAGGCCCAGGATAATCACATGACGCTACAAGGAAAGGTTGAACTGCTGGACACTCCACGGACACCTCATACAGCTACAGCTGTTGCTCGCCATTACGGTATGAACGAGTCGACCCTGACGGATATCAAGAAGAAAGAAAAGGAAATCCACCGAACACTGGCAGCAGCATTTTATCCACAGGAAGGGATGTTCACACATATTCCAGGAGGTCTTCTTACTCTGCTCCCTTGGCTCTACAGTTGAATTCAACTCATTATACTTTACCAGTGTGATGTTTGTCTTCATCGTTAGTGACTGTGAGGGTCCATCGCAGTCATCCTCCTGGTCCTATCTCCCCGCCTCTAACATGTCGTGCACAGATTTATCCCCTTGACAGAACCGTGGCACAAGATAGGAGACTGAACTCTACGGTGCCAAACACAGAGGTGTCCATGCGCCTAGATGGCAAGAAACCCCTGTGAAGGCCAAAATGTCCACATCACAGATCGAGAGCACAGATGGTTTGAGAGGTGATTTATGTCAAACGGCAGAGATGAAACTCTCTTATTATGAAAGCTTTCCTGAACACAGGAGGATGGTGACACGGCATCTGGTGACTCCTGACTCCTCCGCCTCAGGCAGCCACACCTCGTGAGGATACACTCGTCTGACCTGAGAGAACCTCTCAGAGACAGACACGGGAACATCAACAAAAACATCAACAAATCAAGTCCGTGGTTCTTTAGACCACGGCCAAATGAAAAAAAAAAACGATCATCACCTGCTGACATCTATTGTCCATTTGTTAAATCTTCTGTTGGCTGATGTAATGTGGAGTGTTGGTGAGACTGATGGTGAGTTTGGTAACGTTGGTCTGTGTGTGTGTACAATAACACCGATCTACCAAAATCATCGAACGTGACAGTGTGAAAAGTTTGAATTAAAATCTGTGTGATAATCTGCGTCAGATTGTACGCTGTACGGTTTGATGCAGCGCGTCAGATTGTGTGATGAACGCGTGCTGAATCGTAGCACAGCGACAAGCGGAACAAAAACTGCAGGCAGACTGAAATGATTCATTTTGTCCTACACCTGTGTAAGTTTTCAGATGTGGGACAAAGCAGCAGGAAATGACAAACAAAGTGTTAACCCTTTGAAATCTGAGCATTACGTGGCTCCGTTAGCTTTAGGAGCGCTACACAGGTCCCAGGTAAGAGACTCGGACTGTGGCTGTGAAGCTAGCGGTCAGTTTGGAGCTATGTCTACATGTTTGGATGATGGTGGGCTCTGTTAGACCACACGGATGACTTCTCTGCAGTGGTACCTGGTTGTGGTTGCTGAGGGATCTTGATGTCGCCGCATTGATAAGGTGGCACAGAGTCACAGGAGCACCATGCGGTTGTTTCCCCCTTGTCGGTATGTATGATCTTTATCTGCTCTACAAGTGCCATGAGATAACTTTTGTTGTGATTTGGCGCTATATAAATAAAGTTGAATTGAATTGAATTGAATTGAAAGAGCCTACAGTATCTCACACCCTCGAACAAAAACACCAGAAAAATGGTTGAAATGCACTTTATTTTCGTAGAGCCGTTAAATATTGGATTAGGTTTTGATGTGTTTCCATCTAGGTAAGTATTCGCCTATTGATCACATGATCTGACACCATCCAGGGGAAGAATCTTTTCTTTTGTGGACCTTGTCTGGGCTCAGTTTGTGTGCAAACCAAATCATTGTAAAGATTACAGTAAGGATTCAAGACCAAACAGCCTCAAGTGTTTTGTTTTGTTTTTTTGGTTGTTGCTAGGTAACCCTGCGCAGAGTTGTGAACTTCACCTGTAGTCACCACTGATTATACTGACTACTAAATGGAGGTTTTAATTTTGGGCATTAGAAAGTGTTTATACCTGCCGCTCACTCTGTGTGTGTGTGCGGGCATTAAACAATGCAAGCACAGCTACGTGTCCACTGGATGTGGCACTCTGTCTGTCCTGCTCAGTATGCAAGGCACCTTACCCAGAGGAGAAAATTATGGGCAGGAGCAACCCAGCCGGGTGGTTCCTATAATTCACCTGGCTGTGCTTTTACAGACCTGGAGAAATACATCCATTTACAGACTAAAAGGCGCCATTTCCATTTAGATTTATGGCTCATTTTCATTGATCAACATAGTTTACTACTGCACTCTGGAAAATAGAGGAATGAGGAATGTAAGGGGAAGTAAAAGAGAGAGAGTAAACAGTGAGAAGGCACACAGAAGGGGGAGGGGGGGCTAGAGGAAACTAGTAAGAGCAGAACAACAGATGAAAAGTATGAGTTGTTCAGCGAGAAAGCGTTCAGTCCTGTATGCTTTTACACACGCTTCAGTGTTCCTGACATAATGGTGCCATAAATTCAGCCGTGTATTCCACGGTGCTCTTTAGTCTGCCGATTGATTGGAGGCACTGTTTTCACACAACCGAGGCGTAGTGCTGTACGGTGTCATCGCGGTGACGGATGGTTTGTCCTTCACAACAAACAATCTCACGAGGGGATGGAAGGGATGTAAATTCACAATGGCAGTTACTGCTCAGCAGCCACAGTTAAATCTCCCTTCATTAAGTTTCAGTCAGCTCTGTGACCGACGCCACAGGACAGGACAAGACAGTGAAGAAGCTCCTCACCACGTGGACGCTTTAAGATTCGTTTTTTATTTTGTTTTCTGCCACTCCTTGACATTATGGTGGACATTAAATACAAGTAATCACAGACGAGGGGCATGTTTCTTTTTTCTTTACTTTTATTTGTAGCAGAGCGATGGCCACTCTCAAACTGATGTTTCATGAGGTTTATTTTATTCATGAAGACACCGTAAGAACTGAGTCGAAAAAAAAACCAAAACTCTTAATATTGTACAATTCCATACACACTCCTGAAACCCAATAACAAAAACATTTCCAAACAACTAAATAAAACTTCACTAGAAGTAATTATAAATATTATAAATGAATGTCCATCAGTGTATTCCCTTCATTCATCAAAAATACAATTTATCAACAAATATACACAAATATACATCAATTCCACCCATATAAAGTCACAAAAAATATTATTTACCTGGAAAAAACGTTAAGCCACGCTGCTGAATGAACAACATGTATTAGCAGAGGTTAGGCTAAAAGCTGACAGCTAATTAGCGCTAGTTTACTTAATTAGCAACTCCATTCAATTAACAACATTTCTTGCATATGCCACCCATGAGTGTTTTCCTCAGATAATGCGAAACTCAAACCTTGTTCACATCCAGCGAGGTGCTAAAATTAGCCTCTCGTGACACAAAGATGAGCTGTTCGTATTCACCAGCCACGTAGCACTCAGGCGCATCCAATCAGAAGGCGTCTTGATTATGAGTGTGGGTACTATAACACTGGACAAAGCATGAAAACTTACAGACGTAGATGGCAGCCTCGTAGCTTGTATTGCTGTTGGTAAACCTCTAATTTCAGTCCTCTATTCCTCCTCCCTCCTCTGTTGGAACAGCTGCAGCACGGTCACCAATTCTGATGGTGGCTGAGGCCTCGTGCTTGGCGGCTGAAATGGCTGTGGCTCCATTTCCTCCGCTTCCGTTTCCCATTCCTGTCCACTTGGCTCTTGAGCTTCCATTACTTTTACTTTAACAGTTCAACTTTGTGTTTGTACTGCTGAACTTCTTTGGGCTTTTCTGACTTTCCATCCCACCACTGCCACCAAATGTCACACTCTGACTCTGAGTGTGGGCAGTGTAACTAGAAAAACACTGGAAAAATCAGTAGGTTGGAACTTTTAACTATTTTAACTAATAGAGGATGGCACAGCGGTCCATGTCCATGGGTGCAAAGAAGAAAACTAATATATTGGAATTACATACAATATTTACAAGAGCAACAGTAGACTTTAGAGTTCCAGGTCCACACAGTCCCAGCATGGCAGCATCAGCCCAAAAGCTCCTCGACTCCACTATCTCAGGGACTGTATAGTGTTTATATGGTGTGGCCCTGTTTATAGGGCTGCACCAAATTGCCCGTTGAGACAAACTGTCATCACTTCGGACTTTTCAACAAAGCTGGAACAATAATACATTTGGGAAAAATATACCATGACGCTACTGTTATTGTTTGTTTTCCATGACCATGAAGCATTTCTCCCAATGTACAAAGAGAGTACTACAAAAACAATCACCTCATCTTCAAATACCTAAAGAATGGCTGCAACACTGACACTGCTGCGTCTGTCAGCTGTGTGTTTGTGAGGAGGTGGTCTCTGTGCGAGGCTGTGTCATGCCGTTAATGTATCTGTTGTTGAAGCTATAGCTGAAGCTGTAATTCTAGCTGTAGCTGTAGCTGTGGCTGTAATTGGAACTGAGGCTGTAGCTGTAACTCTTTCTGTATCTGTAGCTGAAGCTGTAATTGCAGATGTAATTTGTAGCTGTATCTGTAGCTGAAGCTGTAATTGCAGATGTAATTTGTAGCTGTATCTGTAGCTGAAGCTGTAATTGCAGATGTAATTTGTAGCTGTATCTGGAGCTGTAACTGAAGCTGTAGCTGTAGCTGTAGCTGTAACTGTAGCTGTAACTGTAGCTGTAGCTGTAGCTGTGGCTGTAACTGTAATTGAGGCTGTAGCTGTAACTCTTGCTGTATCTGTAGCTGAAGCTGTAGCTGAAGCTGTAACTGTAGATGTAA
>OMNV01015814.1:0-11476 GCA_900303265.1 Brotula barbata
CTCCCAACCAACCTACCTACCTACCTGCCTCTCTCTCTCTCTCTCTCTCTCTCTCTCACTTTCTCTCTTTCTATCTACTCGGCCATACGCCCACAAAACCAAGAAAGAAAACTGTCTGAAAATGCACGCATGAGGAGCCCAAACAAACAAAGTAAACCAAAATGTCTGCTTGTGTCCTTTCAGCTTCAGTGTAAGTCCTCGCCACATACATAAATTACCACAATTACCATTATAAAAGATGTTAATAAACACTGTATATTTCAGCCATGTTGTTAGTGATGTAACCTTTACAAACTGGTGGCCTTGGTGATAATTTGATGTGTTTAGATAAATCAGTATTGCTGAAAAAGCGCTCGTGCTCACCATTGGTGTGCAGAGACGATCACGAGCTCCCCTGAATAAACCGATGCCCTTCGTGCTTGTGTGCATTTTTATATTTCTTCAATCAAAGTGCATATATTGATGAAATTCCTGTCATGCGTGCACATAAACGTGGCCCCTGCTGCTCATACTTCATCACCGTAAATGACAGAACGCGCTCTCCTTCGCTCTCTGCCTTGCATCCCGTGTTGATTGTGCAGCAGTGTTCCTCCCTTAATAAGCCTGAAGAAAGTGGTTATTTATGGCAGCTTTTCTTCTTGTCTGTCGCTCCCTCAGGCTTTGGGAAAACTCTTTCTCCCAGCGTGTCACCCGTTGTGCTGAGGTTGAGCTCTGCCACAGCTGTCATCTTGACCTCCATTTTCAAAAAATGTTAAGTTACAACCTGAGTCAAGATAAACTGCCTGCAGGAGTAACAGTGCAGATGTGTTTTCTCTTTTGTGCTAAAATGTGTTTTTTATTTGGAATGAATCAACCTTTGTTTGAACCTTCACACGCAGACAAATGATTTTGTAAATTAAGGCTCAGCGTTGGTGTCTGTTTTTAGGTGCTTGTCCATATTTACCACGGGACCACACTGCAGGATTTGGACCTGCCGGATGACAGAAAGACGTCTCCGTGTTTGGGTCAATGCTTTATGTGTGTGTGTCTTTGGGTGTGTGATGGCATGTCATCGTGTGGCACACTTGCATGTCATTTTTTTTTTTTGTTGCATGCCCAACTTACTCTGTAGGATACTTTCATCTCATACTGTATCGTTTTCAAACCGAAACTCCCCAAGATGACACAGGCTTGGGACAAGGTGGTGGCGAGCGTTTCCTCATCTTTACAAAATGGGCACTGCACCTAAAAATGACGACCGTGTCAAGGGGACGACAGCAATGAAACCATGTGAAGATATGGGGGTTTGTTCCTGATGTATGTATGATGAGGAAGGGATGCTCAATGAGAACAGTTTGATCAAGAGAAAGAGAGAAAAAGGAAGACTCGATTCGATTTATTTATCTGTCATAGTGAAGGCTGCAGGAATTACATTCCACTCGTTGATCCTTACCGCCTCCTCTCCCTCATTAATTAGTGTGCAGGTCATGGAAGCATTTGTCCATCCTCGCATCAGGAGTTCATTTTATGATCGATTAAAGCAACTATCTGGTCAGGTTCTGATTTTATATTATGTCAGGATGACCTTAAGTCTATATCTTTACATTGAACTCATATTTCCTCGGTCAGACGGAGGCCCTCGTGCTCTTCTTTGTTATTCGTGACACCATATCTGTTCATCATCAGTGTTAATGAAAACCTGACAATCCAGAGGAATTGTAGGAATTGATGCAAAAATGGCAGATTGTGGGAGTTTTATCTGCTATATTGTGATAGTTACAGTAGAGAGGCAAACAGGATGGACAGGGCTGAGAGAGAGGGGCTGATTTGCAGCACAGGGGACGGGTCGGAATTGAACCTGTGCTGCTGCATTATGTGGTACCTGCTTAAATCAGGGTGCCACCGTGCAGCCCAGAATTGGTAGATTTGTGTTGGATTCAGTAAATCTGGCTGTGTGTTATCCAAATAAAATGGGGATTGTAGCAACACATTATCATTGTCGCCTTGGCAAAGGAAAAGTGTGGGCGGACTTGGACTTGGACTTGGACCAAGTGGATGACAGAGCTCTCCCATTCATGGAGAGACGTGGGGTGCTCTCTCGCTTTCTGTCCCTGATGGGATTAACAAAAAAGATGCATCACAGTTTTGAAATGGGCACGTGTAGATCAAAGTAATCAAGGTTCAGATCTACAGGTCTGGCACTGGTCTGGTTCCAGTGCCCTCCTGCTGTCTGGTTCAGTGAGCCAGAGGAGAGAGACAGCAGCACAGCACCAGTAAATTACACTCATGCACAGGGAAATAACTCCTGACATGCAGCCATACATCCCAAACTGATCGTGGTTCACACACACACACACACACACACACACACACACACAGCACAGCATAGGGTTCGACTAAAGTAATGGAAATCCAAATAAATGTGTTTACACAGGTGATGTTCCAGCTCTATGTTCTAGAATTTTACCTACATTTGTTTTGTTGTTTATACTATTAGAGGAGAAGCTAAGAAATAGGAACCTTCAGCTACTGATGGGTTAAAGTAGTTCAGCTGCTGCCAAGCTACTGTCTTAGTATCTTTTTCCTTTTTGAAATGTTTACGGCTGAAAGTAAACTTATTTGCCCATTTATTTAACAATATATAAGAGATTACATACAAATAAAATGTGCTAAGTGCAATAGGTTCTTAAATCAAATTTTTTTCTTTTCTAAAATCAGCATTTTACCATTTTATACAGTATTTTTTGTCACTTTTTGTACGTCTAAATAATTGAGTTTCCAAAAATGTTTTTGAAAAGTAAGAAATATTGCTCAAATATTAGTACTGCTTTTATGTGGCAAATGTAACAAATAATTTAACAAATAAAACTCATAGTTTTGTAAATTATGCACTGATTTTAATCACAAATTGTTAAATTGTTGAGGTCAAATTAACTTTTCCAACTGTTTTAAAAAACTGCTTGAAATCAGTGCAATACAGTTGGCAAATAAAAGTCAAATGTAATGAAAAGTAATATTATCTAAATAACTTGCTTGTGGTAGCATTCATATGTTTGGCTGCGTAATAAGCACATAGAACCACAGATTGAAGAGCCTTTGTTTGAGGTCTAATTCCTCGGTGAGGGCTTTAAACTTCCTAATTCTTGGGGAGAACGTCAGTCTTTTTCGTGCTCCTGATGCTGATTGCGGCCCCTTGCTTAATAGTGACACTTTGTATTTCCAGGTTCTTATTTTTCTCTCTTTGGACACTCTGTTCTCCACATTTCCTTTTTTTTCTCTTCAGTTTGAAAGACATAATCTTCTCAGCGGATTGCAGATACAGCGAAGCGGCGATGATTAGGAGCTGTTGTGGTTCTTTTCCGGTTCTGTGAGCAGAGGCAATGGCAGCGGAGCTGGCAGGAAGCCCGGCTGACTGAATGGGGTCATAATGAAGGGCCACACGTAGCTGCCCATGGCGAGTCAGCTGAATGATATAGAACGGCCCTGTAGACCTGTGGGGGGAGGGGGACTTCCAGGAAACAAAGCTCTGCCTGCATGCCTGTGGCTCTGCACTGAATGATGTGAAAAACCTGATCAATGTCGTTTGATTTCATCTAATTTGCCTAATCAAAGTCATTTTGTGAGGCATGTGGGGAGCACGGTGAGAGCATTGAGCCGTCACACTCTTACTCTCCTCCCTCCACCACGGACGGTGTGCTCAGTTGTGTCTGTCTGCAGGATATCTGAAAAAACTGGCTAACAGTTATTGATGGATCACAGTGAGACGTTGGTCTTTTTTAAGTGATCTTTGGTGTCTGAAATTAAGACATTTCCTGTTTATGATTATTGTAGCTTTTATACACATTTCCATATTTTAAATAGTTTTTTTCATTCATTCGTTTTTTTCTCACACTCACTGAATTCCTCTGTCTAAATGAGAAGCGATGATCGTCCTCCCTGTGTCGAACACATGTGTGAACCCTCAAATCTGCGTCTCATATGAATCCTGCGAAAAACATGATGCATTCATAGACTTGATCTTAGACGAGGTTTGAGTTGGTCAAAAGCACAAACACTTTCTGCTGCACCACGATAGAAATGAGACAACGATTTACAAGGCCGCTCCTCATCTAAAGACCAACACACCCATGGACGGACAAATGAGCGAAAGTGTGTTTGATATTTACAAAAACGTGGGCACTGCTGCTTAGTGTCATATCTGGACTCGTTAGCGTGTGTGAGTCAGGCTGTGACTGACAGTGGGAGAAGCAGCAGAAACATGGAGGACAAGTCCTGTCCGGATGGACTGACAGCCACAGACCATCCATAATAACCGTTTTGGTAAAAGGCTCCAGTCGCGTCAGTTTTAAATGACACTGTTTGGACTCTAGCATGGCGCCGCCACAGCTTCAACTCTCTTCTCGTCCTCATCAGTGAAGACGCTCTGCATACCGTGTGTATTCTGGGATTTGTAAAGGTTTTCCAAGGTAGCGGGGCAGTCGATGCAGGCCATCTTCTTCAGCCTCTGCTTTGAACAACATTTGCATTTTCAATTTGTGGGGTTTAAGAGATCAGAGCTTCAGGATGGGATTTGGCAATTGATTCGCTCTGCTGTCATTACCAGAAGTTAGCCTGGCCCGGGCGGCGGTCAACAGAGAATTGAACAGAGACATCACATCCCCCAAGATGATCCGGCTTGACTGAGTGGTGCAAATTTCTTGGGTGGCACCAATATGTGCAGGAGAAACCAGCTAATGTAGGCCTGAATGAAGGTGTTGAAAATGAGCCGGATCCATTTGCATAAAAACCTGCCTGCACTTTGTTCTCCCTCTGAAAGGCCACAGGAGACAGGAGGTGCAGCACACACACATACAGACCGATGGAATGAGACGCAGGAAACAAGGCGAGGAGAGGAGAGGAGAGGAGAGGCCTCAGTAGTTATGGGTTAAAAATGGAAATTTGTCGACATCCATGTGGCGACATCCTGAAATGTCACACTGCTCCGTCTTCTCCACATTCCTCTTTTTAATATTCTTTGAATGTCAGCGTCCCAGGTGGAGAGCCTCACCATGTGGAAATGTCCCCAGAGGACAGAGAAGAGAGTTACTGATAGATTTCTACTCATTAGAAACCTACAAAGCCAACAATGAACAGATTTCACGTAGACGCAGGACGAGGGACGCTGAGTTAGGATCACCAGACGACTAAAGAATCATTTCACCCTCCCTGTTCTGCATCGCGTTCTTGAACATTTTACGTCAAAGATTTTGAATGGACGGGAGTTCAACTTTTACAGCCTTTGTCTTAGAAGTGGCGTAACGATGTAACCAGTGGCTCTTT
The DNA here is from genome assembly GCA_900303265.1 of Brotula barbata. Taxonomy (NCBI): domain Eukaryota; kingdom Metazoa; phylum Chordata; class Actinopteri; order Ophidiiformes; family Ophidiidae; genus Brotula; species Brotula barbata. The sequence goes on from OMNV01015814.1 coordinate 5,299, forward strand.
TCTTCGTGTCTTTGTGCTTCTTATCAGATTCCTGCTGTGCCGTTTGGATCCTCTGTCCCACTGACCTGAGGTGTCTCCCTGGGGTTGAAATGGATGGTCACCCCTCTGATGTTGAACTTCTGTGGCCTCCCCCCACCTTTTTTTCATCTTCTGTCTCTCGGGCATTTCACGATTTATGGCCGTTCCAGTGTTTTTATCCGATCAGGTTGTACTATTATGAAATAAATGACGATTTAATCTCTGAAAGCGTCTCACGTGTCTGATTTTCTGGACTTGTCTGCCCTAGGGATGGTATGGCTCAGATCTCTGTGTGAAAGTTCCAAGGTGGCCTTGTTTATATTTGACCTGTAATGAAATTTAGCTGAGGCCTCTTCTGGCCCAGTTACAGGGTTTCTCTCTTTGCTCTTTGCCTGTCATTTTCAGTGTTATTGGTGTTTATCCTGATCCGCCTAGCTGTCGTAAACACCCAAACACTTTCTTATACCTACACACACGTTGGCCGCATAACTCACACATCATTCTCAGGAATTCTCAAACCAATCCTACATGCATAAACTAAGTAAATGTCTTCTTTCAGCCTGGTGTTGAATATGGATTTTTTCACACAGACACCTTCTCCTCTTGGCCATCTGCACCTTTGCACTTTCATCAGGCCCAGACAGTAAGACTGTTAGTGCTGAATAAGCAGCATTAATGAATGAATCGAGCCCATTTCAGGCCACGAGGATGTTTCTCCCTTTTCATGTTCTTTACTGTTTGTTCTCTTAAGAACCACCTCACACGGTTTTCCACAAGGACACACACAAGATCATTCACCGTATTCTTGCTTTTGATATCCACCTTTGTGTGTAGCACCATCAGCCTCCTGCCCATTCCGTCCATTTCATCTCCCCAGCATTATCACTCTTCAGCCTGCTTCTCATTTGGGCATGAAAATAATGTGAGAGGTCCCCGGTGTGCAAGGGCTTTGTAGACCCTCAGAGAGCAAAATCCCACTTCCATTAAGGCGTTGTGAACGTGTTTGTGCGGCTGTATTTCTTTCCACCTGTCATGCTGCTCTCAATAAAATAATCCCACCCTGTTATAGGTCTTTGGAGTACATGTTTGCGGGGACAATGCCCACCCCCGCCACCTTCAAAGCCTCTTCTACCCTCCCCCCTTCTTGCTGTCTACCTTCATCCAACTGCTCCCAAATGAATGAGATAAAATCCCCCCCGTCTGTGTTGAGCCCTTGAAAACGTTGGAGCAAAGCAGGGATGTCAACTCTCTGGAAAGCAGTGATAGATTTATTTGCATATCATTTGTCATTTGAATAATACTTAAGAGTGAATTAGTCAAAGCCGAATTAATGCAGTCACTTCAGTGTTTGCAGCTGGGAGCATTCTAGACAAAAACAGTCCTACCGTCTCCGCAACGACTTCAGTACCACAAACATACAAAAAAAAATGAATACGTTCTCCTGGGCTCAGTGTAAATGTATTATTGTTGTTACTGAGTTATTTTGCATTCTCTACCCAGGTTGAGTTGTAACTTTCTGCGTTACGTCATCAGGGTTCCAGCTACGATAGAAGCAAAGAGTGACAAATGCTACGATATTGTAGTGGAAACCATAAAAAAAGAATGTGGTGAATCATCAACATCATCAGCGATGAACCCGGGCCTTCTGGGGCTTTCTTTGATAGTTTACAGCGGTGTAACGTTAAACTCTTGACACCTGTCCGTACCTGTCCACCAGATGTGTCCTTCCCCGAGATTTTCTGCTGATTAATCGAATCGAATTGCTCAGTAAGGAGGCACATTGGAATTTTATCTCTGCGTTATGATCCAGGATGAATGCTAACTGAGCCCACCCTGATCCTGCACTCATTAGTGACGATTTGAACAATTCTTAGATTGCACAGAACTAACCCATGATGAAACGCGGACTGCACACATAAAGGTGCTTTAGGGTCCCACCGCCGTGTTGATTTCCCGTGGCCTGTAACCAATGAGACCTCCAAACCAATTCCATGTCTCTGTTAGGTATTGAGTAGAACTTGAATTCTGATTTCTCCGATCTTATCTGAGCTGGACACTGTACAGTATTTCAGCATATCTCCTGATTAGAAATGTAAATACACACCACATATCATTAATTCCTACAGTTTGTCAGTCAGTGCTCCTTTTTCCTTCTTTACTCCATCTATGGTTGTTGCTGGCAGACACAGAATTTTAGCTCCATTGAGACGTTTTATTATCTGACAGAAAACACTCGAGCGTGACATCTCTGGGCGAGATGTCCATATAAGGAAATATGCATCACACAGAACTTGGAGATGACTCATTTCATTGATAAACACTATATGCCGAACATACCGAAAGCACATACCTGTCTTTAAGCATTTGTATGAATATTGGGATTTCATCAATTGATTTATATCCGTAACCAGTTGTGAATGAGAGATAATAGCCAATACACTCCCCCTTTACCTCCAAATGATGGAGCGCTGGAAACATTTCAGAACTCACAAAAGGAATTCCACAGACGACAAAGTGGTCATTGAGTTTTTTTCCCAACGTTACGCCCCCGTGTGCAAGCTTCCATTAAAATGAACAAAATTATTGCATGGTCAACAATAAAGGTGTAACCAGCCTATAACCCAAGTTAAGAATTACCAGGTCTTTTGCTCGGTTAACGTTAGCCAGCCGGTCTTTCTCTCGGTTTAACATTAGATGATGGCAACGGAATGTGGATGTTTACCCGACCATTTTTATAGTCACAGCAAAGCCACTATGTGAACAAGTGTTGCAGGCAAACAAACACTCACTCATCTTTTCCCGGTGCCTGATAAAGATGATGTGGTCGAGACAGCATCTTTTATTTTGATACCATAAACACTGCATTTAGCAATTCTTTTGTTTGGGCCACCTTGTCTGAACTTATTACAGCCAAAAGTTATGACAAACCTTTAGCAAACAGCAGCTGCAGGTGTGCTCACCGTGATGACGTTGCTGCAGCTGTGCTAATGCATGTACAGCAGATGTGCGAAGGGAATGACATTCAGCTCCAAAAGTGTACGAGTCCCAAATCTCCAGGCAAGTTTTAAGTCTTTGACGAGTCTCAAGTCAAATCTTAAGTCAGTGTGTGTGAGCCCACCTCTGTTATATCAGCATTTCATCTTTGAATTGTGTATTTTATTGTGTTTATTGTGTGCCTTTGCGATTACTGCGGATATGGTATAAAAGGATACTAAATTCTGGGGAGACAATTAGACACAGCTGCAACACAGGGTGGGGCAGGCAATCACACAGGAGGGAAAAATGACAGGAAGTAACACAAACACACAAGGATGTAAACTAACTAAGAAAATGACTGAGTGACAATACAGCAGAACTCAGCTGACCGATCCTGTTCTGATGCTCGCTGCAGCCGTGCACCTCAGTTTCTCCAGAATGAGAAACGTGGGCAAAGGAGGCAGGACAGAGCCGGATACAAGTAAAGAGGATACATCTCGGAGACTTTTTCTTTTTTTTTAGAATACTGGAGTTGATGCTGCGTCTTCATCCAGCCAAGTCTGGCACAAACTGAAGCTGTGTGCACCCCCGCCCCCTCTCTGCCTCTAGACTCTGCTCTTCATGGGGAAAAAGACGCCCACAGCCTCTACTTCAAAACTATGAAACACGGGCGATCGGTTAGAACAAAATGAGAGATAACAAATGCATACAAAAATAGATGCTGTGCTGGTTGATGAGCAGAGGAAAAGTAGGGGGCACTTCTACTTCAACAATGTCCAGAGCAGGAGAATAATCAGCGATGAGTGCCATAAAAGCATACGTACATGCAGCTCATAAGATCTTCGCTGTCTTCTCCTCTCTGCTCAATCTTGTTCAAATGGGAAGGAAAACAAAAGCGATGTTACTCATGCACTAACACATTTCTTTCATCATCAGTGAATTATTTTTGGTTTGTTAATATTGGGATGCAGACACGAGGATACGCTAAAAATCACATAAAAATCATGCTTTTCTGATGAAGAGCTCACACGTTCAGCTCTCTAAAGCACAGACACACACCGTCTCTAACTTTGTAGCGCCCGCTGATCAAAGCTGCAGAGCAGGGACAGGGTGGTGGGTGTAATCTTTAATTAGCTGTCGCTTACTCTCACAGATAAGATTGCAGCACAACAGGAAACAGCAGCAGAGAAAAGAAAATGAATAGAAATGAGTCCATGCTGTCACCAGCCTCTATAATGTGTTCTACATCCACGTGTAAATCTGTGACACACTCACTGGGATTGGACTGTTGGTTGTGATTGGCAGAAGATGTGACATGTGACTAAAACTTAGACAGATGCAGATTGAAACTTGGATGATACTCTGACTAAGGTCCCCTTCACAAAGGACGCAGCACGCACTGCACTCACAGCAAGGTACAGCACAGCATGGAGGTCCACACAGAAGGTAGGCGGGGTTTACAAATCGGGACCGGCGTTTTGTTTTAACCAGCAAGGAAGATGTATCTGTGGGTCCGTTGAAGGAGGACACGTAACATAATGCGTTGTTGAAACCCACCTGATATGCCGACATGGTTTGTAACGTGTTTTCACGAGGGGGCCTTCCTCCCAAGTTCTCCGTACGCCCCGAGACTTGGGTTGTATCATTCGCACAACTGTGAAACGTTCCTAAGGTGATGTGTATACACCTTAATGTGATCCTCTCACCTTTAGTAACAGACCAAGATTATGTGATTGTAAATTGATTTATTCAGGCATGTAAACATCTTAATTTGAGTATTGCTATTGCTTTTATTATTTTACGTTTAATTCTTTTCTCTAATTCTATTTACATCTGTATACTTTTATGTCTGCCTTTCAAAAAAATCATAGATACGAACTCAATCTCTCTCTGTGCTTCTCTGTATCAATAAAGATGACTTGGCTTTGTATATTCTAACTCCTGTTGTGGTCCAGTAAACACAGCATCGTTACGTCCTCCAAAATCAGAAGTGACACAGCAGCCGAGCAGATGCATGCACTGAATTTAAACATATACGGTATACAAATGTACAAAGGTTAACTGAGGAAACACTGCACTGTAGTGACAGCGTTGTTAATAATAAGAAGATATCTTATTTGTAACGGTGGACATTTGCTGACACCGGCTCCTCTGGAGTGCGTTTCAGTTTAATGACTCTGAAGAAATGGTATCGATTCAAACGTGATTTGCATGAATAACAAAATAAGGATGCAGCAGAGGGAGCGTCATCAGTTAGCTTGTAGCGTGCAATGTTTCTTGAAACTACGTTGACATCAGTTACTGATATTTACCCCTTATAGTCTCTTGACATAGAGAAAGAGAAGCATGAACACACACACATATCCATTTCCCACCCCCAAAGGGTGGGGTGGCTGTGGAGCTCCCGTTATTGATGGCTACTTAGGCATTGACTTACAAAATGCATCTGCAATTAGCTGTTTTATAATTGCTTGTGGTCCATTATTGATTCACTGTCCTTAAGTGTGTATTCATCAATTAAAGGAAGTCACACAATGAGTGCTATCATAACCACAGCCAGGTGAGGGATACATAAGGAGATTTCTTGTGAGGGTAATTTAAAGTTACATTTGTCTCATCCAGTGCTGCCACTCAAAACTCTCTTCATTCCTCTTAGTTTGCTCTTCCACTCATCCACTGCACAGCCTGAAGTTGCTGTTGTTCTGTGACTGAAGTATCATCGGTACCGAATCATTTCCATCGCATCATCACAGCTGTGATCTCTTTGTTTCAGCTCTTGTGTGCGTAATATCATTTTGTTGAAATGAAGCAGTGAAGGCATTTTATGTCAGCTGACTGGTAAAAAAGTCACAGTTATTGATTGGTGATGAAAAAAAAACAAACCTGTGCGGTCAGCTTCTCTCTCTTTATCAGCTCCTCTTTATCATGTAGTCTTGAACTCTTTAGACCGACTGACAGTCTCGTGTCATTTTCTAGGTCCAGCTGAGGGGATATGTGGCCGGCTGCTGCACTCATGCAGTCAAGAACTTGCAGAGGCTTGGTGTCCCATCTACCAAAAGTCACTGGACTCGCACACTGTTCCGTCCATCTGGAAAAACTCTATTATAATCCCTGTTCCCAAAAAAGCATGCTGTAAGGAAAATAATGATTACCGCCCAGTCGCTTTGACTTCGATAGTTATGAA
>OMNV01015815.1:0-43923 GCA_900303265.1 Brotula barbata
GTGGAGTTTGTATGTTCTCCACATGTCTGTGAGCTCTGGTTTCCCCCAACTAAAAAAACAGATGTATTTGTCCAAAATTTCCTCTCATTGCCCTTGACTAAGGCACTAGGCAGAAGACCTAGAGTTGGTGCCTGGGTGCTAGTGTGTGTGTGTGTGTGTGTATATATGTGTGTGCATTTGCAGGTGCATGTGAGTGCTGCCCACTGCTTATCATTGTTAGGATGGGTTAAATGCAGCAAACCTATTTGCTTATGGGGATCAATAAAGTACTGTTCTCTGTTCTCGTTACTATAATGGATCTTTATCATATCATAAATTTGGAAACTCTGTGTCTTTTAAAAAAACTATTCAATTAATAATTTACGATCAATGAGAAATGGCCCATTAAAATTATTCCAGTGTTCTGTAACTTACACTGAACTGTTTGCCACTTAAGTGCACTCAGTAACTAATTACTTTAGTAGCGTTTTAATGTGATATATAACTGATCAATTTAAAGTGACTTAAGAAAACTGTAGACAGAGCACGTAAGCGGGTACATTGAATAATTTTGTAAACTAGTTCCGTGTCTGACTCAACTACTGTTCATCTAAGCATGTGCTGGTACAGACGAGTTACTTTGCAATTTAGCCTAGTAAAAATATCTGAGTAAAAAAACTATGAAATAAAGTGCGGCTAACTGGAAGCCTAGTACATCCCCCAGATTGTTATTGGCAACCATGTTGTTGATAACCGATGATTTCAGCTGAGGAATGAGGCTAATCTTCAGACACATGCCATGGCCATTACCTGGAAACGTACAAATGAAATTTCACACTGATTCTCACTCAAGTAAAATCCAACCTATAGTGCCTTGAAGATCCTAAAGTCATGGAGCACATTAGAACTAGTATGATTGTGGACAAGCTATTGCATGAAGCCAAGCACTCAGCCCCTTCGTCACTCAAGTTTGATAGAAACACTACAGTAACTAACAACAATGAACAAATATTGTAAAAAGTAAAATACATTAAACGTTTATTAAAAGATGAAGTGAAGTTTCTCCACAGTTTAAAATAAAGTGCATGTGTACCATATCCAAAGATGAAATACAAAATTATGCCTCAAGGATTGTTGAGCAGTTCAGCAGCCATGTTCTTGATAAGTGATGACTTCAGCTGAGGAATGAGGCTGATCTTCAGGAGCTTGCTGTGGGAGTACTTGTTCTTGACAGCCTGTAGAGGAGACAACTTCAGCCAATTCTACTCATACTACAATGTTAACTGTTATTAACCAGACAACTCACCTGGAATTTTGTTTTCTTTTCATTCACCATCACAACATTTTTAGCAATGTGCTGCATGATTGGCTTCAGGTGGGCTTCATCATAAGTAGAGTAGTGCTGCTGTAGATGAGACTGTAAGGGGAGAGAAAGACAACAAAATGAAAAAACAAAACCTCCCAAGTCAAACCAGACAATACAAAATGCAAGTTAGCCTTCATAGCAGTGGATTTGAATCCACTTATAGATGCAGCTTTTACTTGGAAAGACTCACCCATGGCAGCCCGTCGAGCAGCAGCTGGGTGAGACTCATGGAAGCAGCAGCGACCTCAGAGGGCCGATAGTGCACCATGTCATAGTCCACGAGGGTCAGCTCCATCAGATACTTGGCCAGTGTGTGTTTCTCTACATCAGACTGATTAGAGACAAACACTGTCAGAGCTCTGGTACACATTTTTACAAGTCCCATTGACCTTCGCATTAGGAAAGCAAACCAACCTACTCCAAACCTGCCAGTCAGTATAATGTCATAAACTCACATTTGCCACCTTTGAAGCTCTTCTGAGGAAGTGTAATGGCAAAGGGCGTCCCAGATCAAACTTGAGTGTCCTCAAAACCACCTGCTCCATCTCCAGAATCTGAGGCTTTGTGAATGCGTTGTCTGTGATGTAGGCAAAGTCTCCAACTTCTGGACAGTACATCTCCTCATATTTGGAGGCCACCAGCATGGCGGTCACACCAACAAGCTGCAGCTTCCTGCGAGACACTGGCTGGGCCTACAGAATGGTTAACAAAATAATGGATTTGTGTTGGGTGCTGAGGAGGTCCTCTTCCAGCATTTTACCTGTAGAAAACGATCCAGGATGGCAACTGTGAGGTATAGAGTCTCCTGCATAAGCTGGAACCTGGTGTGAACCTGAGCGAGCCAGTCAACCAGAAGAGCTCGCATGTTTCCACTAACTTCATAACCCTGCATGTATTTTGGTCGCACATCCTGCTGGACCTGTTGAGACGACAGATATGACCAATTACGCCACAATTCTGGGTCAAAGCAGCATGATGGGCAGAGCGTTCACCTCAAGAACATGTAGATAAGCATAGATGTCTTTGACATATTCAGAGCAGAGCTGTGGAAAGTCTGCATCCACTTCATCGACATCCTGCACATTGAGTAGCGTCTCAGAGAAAGCCCGGCACAGTTCTTCCTCTTTCATGGACACGTAAGCTGACTTCTCGGACACATGGGGCAGGAGATCTGTAGGTGCTTTGGCCTGAACTACTGGATGCTCTGGCTGGACCACAACAGTGGGTTGTGCTTTTTGGAAAACAGACTTAGCTGAAACTTTGCCCATTCTCTGAGGAAACAAGGACACATTTAGCTTCATAGCTTGCCTGTCATAAGATGCATATGAGTTTCAACCTTAGCACAGATCGGCGCTTCCCAGTGATTTGACACGTTATGCGAAATGACTCCATTTTACCTTTGCATTGGGTGCCATGCCAGGATATTTGTAAGTTCCCCAAATATAGCCCTCCTTAGAGCTGCAGCATTGACTTAAGCCACCTTTACTGGGTTTTCACCAAGCTGTCGAAGAGAGGGATTCAACACTTTTTTTCAAACTAACGCTGGTCGACTTGAAAACAATAAGCATTGCACTTTATTGCATAATGTTAGTAGTAGGGAACACAAGCAAGCCTGTCAACGAAAACAAACATATCTAACGCTGCTAGGGCTAAGTCACCAAGCTAACGCTAGCTGTTTCCACCAGATAGTTAATGGTCTCCTTGGAGATCCACAAAGGACATGTTAACACTTGTATGCTGACCTAGGCAGCGATTTAAAAGAGACGATAGAGTCGAACTGTTTAAGATTCATATATCGGTCAGGTGAAAGCTCCAGGGAACGCCGAAAACAAGCCAGCGCACGTCAGCTGACGCTGTGTTCAAATAGCGCTCCGTCCACAGTCATTGGATCCCACGTCATAAACATACTGGCTTCGGATTGGTTGAAGACGTTTAGTCGGCAGTTCACATCAAGGTCAACCATCGTAATCATCTTCCTGTTTACGGAGGCTGCCTGATGGGTATTTGTAAAGGTGAAACGGAAACAAGACATTTAAAGTTTTACTTTCAGTTGGAAAAAATATTATATCTATACATACTGTATTTAGCAAATTAGTAAACTATTAATAACTGGGAACACAAACATTTCTATAAATCATAAAATATATCCACTATAGTAATATTTAATTTTTTCTCGTAACTTTTAAACATTTATAAAACTATTACTCTTTTTTCTCCATATAACAAAAAGTTTCTAAAATATTGTAAAAATGTCTTTTCCTCCCTCAAAGTATTACAACTACTGTTGTTGAGTTAGCTTTTGTTCAATTCATATTTCTATATCTGTGTTCTCTTTTATTTTCATTTCATTTTCTTCTCTCTTTTACCTATCTTTTGAGCTGCTGTGACAATTAAGTTTCCCCAGTGAGGGACTAATAAAGTTAATCTTATCCCAACATTTTACTCAAAATATTAAGATTATTGTAAAATTTCAAAAAATAGTATGACTCTATTCTCATAACACTATACTCACCCTCACTGTCAAAATATTCATTTCTTAATTTCCCTTATATTTCTGTTTATTCTGGATGTGTTAGAAATCATTTAGAAACATTTCACATACCAAATCTTAATATACGTGTTATGTTTGGCATTTGACTGGAATTTAATTCTATTGTTAATGGAGACAAGCCTATTCTTAACTATTCAAGCAAACAGCTTAGTGTTATATGAAAGAGCCTAATAATCATTAAGTATTTCACACTGACATTTTTACAAAATATCACCATAGATGTAGGTTAAATAATAAACACAAGTAAATATAATAAATAGATGAAAGTTGTAACTCTGAATGTCCATAGAATAGTCAGTGTAGGTTTGGCATGAAAAAGCCCCGCACAGTCACTCCTCAGCGCAAAATGTATTTTATTATTTGTTTATTATTCCAGATTCTATGAAAATTTACCAATTATATCTTCTGAGAATTGCGCCTTTATAAAAACAGTGATCCATAAATGCATCAATCCATCCAAATGAATGTTACATCTAAAAAGAACCCCCCAAACTACAGGCTTGTTGTATCTGTAACATGAAAACGGTGACAGATTCCATTCCCTCAGTAAATGACACCAAATAATTCTATGCTGATAGACCAAGTGCGTATGGCTGCCAATACCAATAGTGTTTGACCCTAATGTCACAGTGTAATTTATTTCTTTTTAATCATTTTACTCATGTAACTGCAAACAGAGTTGAGGGGGCTAACAAAAATCAAGGAGACAATTTCAACAAGTCGTAAAACCTGCATCTCCTCATCAGTGGTGTGTTACTGTGACATCAAAGTCACTTTTAAGAGCACCACACTATTGGCAGACTAGGAGGACTAGCACTGTGTTAGAGATTGGAGAATGTAAGGCATCCTTATGCACATAGAAAATTAAGCATATGAACCACTGCAGACTTTATCAATTTAAAGGGTGATGCCATCAAAGACTTCCAAGTTCAGAACCAACACAAAGTAACTTTTATGACTGTTGAGTAACTTTACACTGTAACCCCCAACACAAATCCTTTATTGACTCCCCATGGCCACTAATCACAATTTGTTGTGTCAAATCAGTCCCTCTTTTAAAATAATGCAGAAGGCAATATGACCTAACAGAGGGACTGACAAAGACCTGACAAAGCGGCTTTGCCATCAAGCTTTGTGTTTTAAATGGGACATCACAAGATACGAAAAAAAAAGTTTTCCAAAAAAGTTGTGATCAGAATTCATATTCTGTCCCATTTAGAATCTTTTTTTTTATTCATGAAATAAATGCCCACTAATCTGTCAAATTTGCAGGTGCTTCTGGTAAACAGGAAAAAAAAATCTTTCAACGTGTTGACTGCAGCTTCCCATTAGACCGTTTTCCAAACCAGATCACTCGTCATTACTTCACATAACCATGAAATTGAAACATATTACAGAATAAAATGCAATACAGGACAATAATGGATGGCGGTATAAGAGACTAAACCAATGGAGGGTTTAATAAGTTATATTTTGTTTCACTATTATCACAAATGACAGCTGCACAGACTAAAGGATTCACTCACTCACCAAACATACAGTATAATTGAGTAGGACAATAGAGTCTCAACAAGAAATTATGTTTTGGCAGCTCTTTTCAGCATTTGTTGACAAGACCTAAGTTACATCTACTGTTATCAAAGTATTTTGTAACACTGTAATGCACTCCCGCTAATTTATATATAGTGACATATTTCTACAAAAACATTTTAAAAAGCCAATTTCACAATCAGCCAACGATTGGCAGAAAAAGCTGTATTTGGTCCAAACAAATATTATATTTTATTTTAGAACTGGTAATAGCAAATCTCTATGTATACAGCAGGAATCAATTGAATCTCCTAATAAAACACTAACATTCTGTTGTGTTGTTCCTGATTAAATAGTTATTAGTTTCTGCTCTATTAAGGAGAGCTGACTGATGAGAGTTTTCGTCTTAACAGAACATGAATATGTCTTCTTCATAATGACTGCCTGATTCCTACCCCGACCTATTTGGAAAACTGTTATATGAATTGTAACTGAGTAAATTCTATTTAATTCAGATTTTCACAGATATTGATGAGCATCAGCTGCAGATTCTGTGTTCTCTGATCCTAACAGATGTACAGGAGACAAACAATACACCAGCATCTCTGGTCTTTATATTTATTCTGCAGGTTGTCAAGTTGTTGTTTTGGATAGTTTGTGAATGCAATCAGCTGCCATTTTGATTCATCTGAAGATACTCATTGTGCAGTTTTTCTTGGGCCTCGTAGAGTTTGCGCAGCTTCTTGGCTTGTCCTTTGCTAATCTCCTTCCCTTCAGCATCATGAGTGGGGAAACCCTGTGAGTGGCAACAATGACAGACAGTTTCAGTTCCTTCTCAGTGATCTGTTCAATGTGTGATACAACGACTAATGCGGAAATAATCCAGCAATTCTGTAGAAATATCCAAATAAAAACATAATAGTCCTTTTATTTTTTCTGGATTCACCACTAAAAGGTCAATTGAGTGTAAATCTTTCATAATTCAGACCTCAAAATACACTGGGATCTATGTGTAAGAATGTAATCCACTACAACATCTGTAGTGATAGCAAAAAACAACAAACACATCAAGTAAAGGAGCTGTTACCGTTTCATCAAACTTGGAAAATTTGTCTGTTTCTGTGCAAAACATTTCACATGGAGGAATCTTCATCTTTGCCAGTTTAGCCATCTAAAACAGAAAGGCAAAATAACAGAAAGGTTAAATGATAACAATGATTTATTATTATTAAATGTGACAAGGAAATATGACACATTGAAATTGTGTCACATGTACATCAAATACATAGTGTATACTATATGTCTATCTCATCCTGCGTCGTTGCTGAGGTGAGGTAGAAATACTCTGAGTATGTCTGACCTCTTGCTCTTGCTTCTTCCTGGCAGCCTCTTCCTTCTTCTTTCGCTTCTCTTCTTCGATCTTTAAAACACAAAAGCAGCTCAGATGCTTTTCAAGTCGAAATGTACATTTCAGGAATTTTACACTGCAATTGGAGAGTTAATTTGATAAATTCTCTGCTGCTCTGGCATTCATACCCAGTAAGACTATAGCATCATTCAAGACATTTTTGAAGACCCAAAAGACCTGGGTTTGTGTGCGTTAAGAAGCTTAAAAGTGTGATATGAGTGTGACAGTCTCATCACATCACACGCATCACACAATATATATATATATATATACACAGTATATACACACTTTTATATACACATTCGCATACATTTAAATGATATCAGAACTATCCAATTACCTTTTTCTTCTCTTCTCTCTCCTTCATCAAAGTTTCTTTATCCACCAGTTTCACCACCGTAGGAAGGCCTGTAACACAGTGGTTTCAGTCTCATCAAAGGACTACGAATATGCAATATGTGCAAAGCCATTATCTTAAATCAGCATTTATCAGGTCCAAAGAACAAAATATTTAAACTTTCAGCTCGGTTACCTTCATGATCTTCCAGTCGAACTCCAAGTTCAGGTAATGTGTCATCACGGACCACATCACACAGCTGCAGCAACTCTGTCACTAGGTAGAGTTTAAAATAGTTAAATTAAACCGACACAATCTGGGAGAGAAAATGTATTTTCTATGTGGAATAATTTATGGAAAACAGAGATCATTCATTAAAACATCGTGCTCCCAATTCTGTGAAATAGCATTAAAGCTTTTAAATTCCAGTTAACCTGTACATGATGGACAGTTCCCACGTTAAAGAATGTTTCATAAAATTGAGAGACTATTCGACCTGATTAGACAATCAATCATTGCATTTTTATCACTAAAATTTAAACTGCATTCTTACCTTTCTGTTCGCGGGCAACCTTTCGGACACCTTCTCTGAAATCTGCTAGCACAGTCAAGTATGGCATCACTGTGCTCTCCAGCTAACAAAGAACAGCAGCAATATTTTATGATATGTTTTTTAATTTAATAACAGTCTTGTGAAATTATGTGATCCACAAATGTTTGCCGTTGTCGATAGACATTAACTTAACTAACTTAACTAAGTTTAAATTACTTCAAATCAGAATTATGACCATTAAGTTACTCTGGAAATGGAAAATACAATAAGCTGGATATTTATTTGCAATATTTTAACTAAACTAAAATCAACACAGATGGTGTGTTTAATGAGGAAGTCTAACTTTCATTCCCACCCACAGAAAAGACAGTAAACATCCTGAGTGTCGCTGTACTTACATCAATGTTGTGACTTTGCACTCCAACTGGAAAGCCGATGGCCTCTGATCCTTCAATAGCACCAAATATCTGGACAACAAGAGTCCCATCTCAATGAGTTTGATGCACACTAGCTGATGATATACTGTGGCATCATTATTTTAAATAGGGAAAGTTCCCTACGACTTTCATCATATATCTGTCTTACTTCTTGCACATTTAGGAGAATGAAAGCTAATTTGCTCACTTTCAGCATGTTGGTCAGATACACGGCAATACTTTCCACCAGCATGCGGTTGGACTTCAGCTTCGCATTCTTCCTGCTGGCGATGTATGTGTTGCTCTGGCTGACCAGCGCCCTCATCTCCTCCATGGCAGTTCGAGTATCCATGTTATCACATAGAGCTTTATGGACAGCAGACTTCTTCTCATAAAAACTGGACAAAATAACAAATTGGCTTTTAATCTTAAATCCATCTAGCATGCTTAACCTCTCTCGTGTCCATTCAAAGGTGACATACTGAGTTTTTTTGTTCATATTTTCATGTAGCTTCTATTTTGAGACTGTAGCTGTTGATGTATACAGTCTTTCAAAATGATTTGACTAAGTTTGGGATGATTTAAAGAGAAGGTATTCTGAACATATTTATCCACAACCACAGAATAACATTTAGCTTTATTGTTGCTCTCTTACCAGTTGTTGAGCTCCATCTCTACCGCCTCCCACTTCTCAAACTGTCCGGTGATATCAGTCGGTGCACGTAGTAAGTCTTTCACATTAAGAAAGAACTCCTGTTACATGAATAAAACAGCAAATCAGTACAAAACTTAGTTCAAACATTCAAACTCTCTGATCTCAGTATTAAGATGATCCCTGAAACAAGAGGCTCCTTCACCTACATTCATGAACTTCTCGTACTGGACTGCTGACTCCATTGTATTAGCAGAGTAGTCTAGAGTGTCTTTCCAGGAATGCATTAGGAAAGCTAGACGGAGCTGACGAGCTATAGGATATAGAGAGGAACTGTTAAAACCTTTGATCTGCATTCCTGATCAGATGTTTGACTACAAAATGAAAAATGGCTTTCATTTAAGATGAATCAAGTCTACACCAAGATAAATAACATATCAGTTACACATTCTAGCAGCTTGAAGAGTCACCTGTATTCTTTGACAGGGCATCCTTTATAGTGATGAAATTCTTCAGCGATTTTGACATCTTGCAGCCTGCAATCGTCAGGTGTCCCGTGTGCAGGAAGTAGCGAACCCAGTGATCGTTCTCAAAGAAAGCCTAAGTAACAGATATAACATCAGAAATTTAAAATGTCTCATCTTTAACTTCATACTGTGCAAAAGCAATTAATACAACCATTGGCAATTTTTATTTACTTTTTTTTACCTCAGACTGAGCCAACTCATTATCGTGATGGGGAAATCGAAGATCAAACCCCCCACCATGAATGTCCATGGACTCTCCCAAGATAG
This sequence comes from Brotula barbata, assembly GCA_900303265.1. NCBI lineage: Eukaryota > Metazoa > Chordata > Actinopteri > Ophidiiformes > Ophidiidae > Brotula > Brotula barbata. The sequence goes on from OMNV01015815.1 coordinate 9,587, forward strand.
AGCCAGCCATGGCCGAACATTCAATGTGCCAGCCTGGTCTTCCCTATGACAATACAAAATGAATAAAAATGATGTAACGCAACATTTTAAATCAATACACATCTTAAAAAAAAAAAAAAAAACTCACTTAAACCCCCCCCAAAAAACAATACTGTCATAACAACACATTTTATTGCCATCAAGAACTACAGGTGCAGCTTCCCTTATTTTGGAACATTGTCAGTTATGTTGCATATTAATGTGTCAAAATTATGACATAAAGACCTGACTCTCACCTTCCCCCATGGAGAGTCCCATGAAGGCTCTCCCGGCTTTGAGGCTTTCCATAAGGCAAAATCATTCTGGGACTTTTTCTCACTTAATCTGTCTGCAGAGATGCTCAGGTCTCCTAAAGATCAGATGAGTTAAAGATCAATACCAATTATTTACCATTAATACAGATTGATATTTTAACACAGTCCGCTGCTACAAGAAGCCAGTGTACAGTGATGGAGGATGAAGATTTATGAGCTGGTGCTAACGATGTCTAAATAAATAGATAAGGATGACATGGTCACACATTAAAGCAACAAAACCATGATTTGGAGGTTTTAATATTGTAATTATTAATTCTCTGTGAGTTTTATTTTTACATACTTATTTGTTGTATTTAATTCACTCTCTAATTTATCAATTTTGATCACAACTCTGTGAAGATTCTCTCATTAAAAGAAAACTAAAACGAATGCAATTTTCCTCTTACAACATCTCATTTTTCAAATTTATTGTTTTCACCTTTAGGGCACCTATTGCACACCTGACCAGATCGTTTCCTTCCGTTATGTTTTTAGGGTTATTTTTCCTTGTGTTGAAACATACCTTCCCCCTCCTGTAAAGCTTTCTGGTCACCAACTGCCTCAGGTACTAGTTTAGCATATGAGTGCTGTGGACTGGCATCAAATTTTGCGGTGTCAAAGTACACTGAACCGTTGGACTCATAGCTGTGAACATCAGAAAACAAAGTAAAGATAACTCATTTTATTCACTGAAAGCAATACTCTTGAAACTGCGAATTTAGTATAAATCAGAGGTACTACCAGGTTCTTCCTTACCCATATCCATTTGAGACTACTTTCTCCACAAACTCCACAATCTCTGGCACATATTCACTGACCCGAGTGAGAACATCAGCAGGAAGGACCTGATGGCCATAAAGACAATTCATGAACAATAACTGCACTAAAACAATTTTCATTTTCAACTGTTAATTTATGTCTAAATTGTATTTTTTAAAAACTGTATTTTAGAATTATACACTGATGACACCCACTTTAGGTTTATGTTTTTGATGGCACTAGTCATATGTACCATTTAAATCACAAATGTCTAAATGTAAATCAACATAAATCCTTATGAAAATTCTCTTATAAATCCTTCATATCAGATTCTTATGGTTGGGGTATTAACAAATAATACTACTAATAATAATAAACAAACACAGAGCAGAGACTGAAATTCAGAATACATGTCAAGGGAAGGCACATTAGAAAGGTTTGTTTGTTTGTTTTCCTTCTACCTACATTCAGGGCCTCCATGTCTTTATGGTACTCGCCCTCCCAAAATTTAGGAAGAGTGGAGAAGATTGAATTCTCCTTGACCTGACTTCCAAACTGCTGGTCCAACCAATCAGCCAGTAAGTCCTTCGCATTTTCCAACAGCACCTCCAAAGGAACATAGAAGTCAGGAAACCATTTACATTGCAGTATATTTCAATAAATACTCAGCTATCAAGATATAAAAAAAAAGAAGAAAAAAGGTCCAATCCAGATGAAAATGTGGACTTTGCTCTCCAGAGGTCCTTACAAATTAGAGTTCAAAATAAAAAAAGTTGTCATGAATTAACTGATATAAATATACACAATTTACACACAGCAGTAACTCAGACTCATACAAACAGACCTAAAAATACATAGTTACTATTTAACTATTTGCAATGTAGAGACAAAACAGTAAAATAGAGCAAAAATTTCCCATCGATTGAAACTTACTTCAGCCAGAGGCTGTGTGACTTCACCTGCCGCTTTTCTCTCCATCGCTGTTTGCAGGGGGTTTAGAGCAGCAGTGACTGCAGCGTCCAGCCTTTCCAACATCTGTTTTTTATCAGGGTCTGTGGTTGAAGCTAGGTGGGCCTGAAAAGGCTGGATGTGAAAGACAAAAAAACTAAACTTGAACTCCAGGAGATCTGTTGTAAGTGGTTCACAGCAACTAATCACAGCTTTGGTGCTGATCTGGCGTTCAACCAAAAAAATAAACAATGTGCGCTCGTCCGTGTCATATTCAGGTTTGCCTGGTCTTGTTTTCTAATATGGACAAGTAACCACGTAAAACAATAGAGCTCTTAAATTTTTATTTTCATTATTGCTTTAACCATAATATGTACCCATAAACCTGAGACACACAGACTATCATCCGGCAGATGCGGTACAGTACCAACTTCCTGTTATGTTATTTCAAACATATGAAATGATAAAGCACTAGCTATGACTGCATCGAGACTTATGGAGTGCTTTCGCTCACCCCTCTTGCACTGAGCACATCCTGCAGTATTTGAGCAGCATGTGGTTGTTTCTGTTTGTATTGGTCCAACAAGTAGTTCTGCCTTGCCCTCTTGATTATCTGAATAAAAGAAATTAAGGACAATCTTAAATCATACATGGTCTGGAGAAAAGAAAAGAGTTAAAACAATGCCACTTTCAATTAGTGAATATAATATAATATAATATAATATAATATAATATCCAGATTACAGATTAGATTACTGCATTAAGCAATATAATTTTTTGTATACAATTTAGAAAGTGATACAAACGTTTAATATTCAAATTATTACACATTCAATGGAAATTTGCTCCATAATATGTCTGTGGAGCTCCAGCTTCAATTACATCATCAAACAATGAATAAAGTAGTGAAGAATAAACCACACCCACTTTGTCATCTATGTCGGTGATGTTCATGCAGTACAGGACATCATACTTGAAGTAGTCTCTCAGTATTCTTCGAAGAATGTCAAAAGAAATGTATGATCTGGCCAGAGAGGGATTTCATAAAATACAATTTTAGGAACTATTACACGTGGAATTCCTATCCAAAGCTCTCTTTTTTTTATTTTGGAGAGCACAAGTAAACCAGTGATTTCCTTAGTTCTTGTGAAATTTTTACCTGGCATGTCCCATGTGCGATGCGTCATACACTGTAGGTCCACAGCAATACCATGTGACTTGATTCCCTTTTTGGGGAACAAACAGCTCCTGTAACATTAGGAGTGAATTTGTAAATGTACCAAGTATGCATTGCTTCCAAGCTTTCAGTTTATTTGTGGTCTGTTGGATTGAACATACACCACAGATCCCAAATGGACATGATGGTATTTCCCCAACTGAGACAAACAAGCAACATACAACGTGCGTACTTTGACTCAGCACAGAAGACAGAAGCACTGGCATGGATTTGTTTAATATTCTCCAGCATCTTACCTTTGTTCTTGTCAGGCTGTTGTAGAGTTGCAGCTGAGGAACGTCTGTTCCGGCAGGTGGAGACCAAGGGGGCTGAACCCTTTTTCCTTTGACTGAAATAAAATAAAAAAGCACACAATGCCAGAGAAAAGATTATCTTTTAAAAATAATTTAAATGGAGAGAGCTCTAACAGCAAATGTAAATGTTTCAAACTGCCATCATAATAATGCGTTAGTTTGGAAAGGTGGAGCTGGTGTGAAGAACTGTTACTACCGACTGACAGAAAAGTTATAATGGGTCTGTGTCCTCCTCTGCTACTGCATCAGCCTTAATAATTATGTTATTTATGTTACATAAATCACAACACCAATATTTCAACTGGAGGAAAATACAATCCACAAGAAAATATAATCCCTACATTTTAACGCATATTAACTTTTATACTCTTTATGTTTAGATTACACCTTATTTCATAGACAAGTTAAAACCATACCAGAGAAAGAGGGCCTACTTGGCCAACTTTACTTCACAATGCAGGCTGCCGCTACTGTTTATAACAGGATGATATAAAACATATATGTGTGATTTAGGAAAAGTGCATAAAACGTTTTGGCTAAGATTCATCAAATTTGATTATTCCAGAGTTGGGCCAAATGATATAAAAAAATAACAGTAACCGATGAGGAGAAAATTGCATTGGAAATGAAATTATTACACTTTATAATTGAATGCGTTGCTAAATAAGACACTAATATATATATATATATATATATTATATAATTATTATTATATAATTTTCATATGTAGCCATGTATGCACCACAATTTCTGTTTTCGTATAATTTGAAAGAAATCATTATTAACCAAATAATGATTTTAATTAATTAAATCAAAGGTCTTGGTCTGCATAAAAGTGAGATGAGCTGAATCTACAAATATTTTTGATTGATATAATTAATTTAATCTAAATCTCAAAATGGTAAATCAACATGTGTTAAGTTATGTGCTCAGTAATACACAACTCCACACTGAAGCCAGAAGCTGATCAGCAGATATTCAGCACCAAAGCCACACACGGTGTGCACTAACATCCAGATGGGCCAGTACAAAATGCCCACAATGTTTTTAAACATATGCAACACAAACATGCTACAAATCAATTCCATCTGACAAACTGTAAACGACACACATGTAAGATGCAACAGAAGTCAACAAACCAATTCTGACCCAAGAGTCTCTTTGATGCTAAATGTCTACAGACACTAGTCCTACCAATCAACATGTTTTAACAATAATAAACTCACACCGCTTAGAGCTCAGCTACACTTTGGATAAAACCAAAGATAATAAAGAACAACCCAACAACTAAAAAGTGTCCAGTGTTCTCGGTTCATGCATGTCAGTGCTTCAGTAAGGGCCTGCTGGATCTAGTTTACCTAAGTTTTTCCTGTCTTTTGGAATCTCTGTCCGTCTAAAATGCCCAGCCTGGTCCCCCAGTCTGTTTGGGCCTGACATCTTCATCTGTCTACTCACTGCTGCTCTCTGTGCTGAGGTCCTGCTGCAGGGCTGCTATGTGTCTGTACCAGCGCAGAGCATGGACATGTTGCGGAGACGGGGGCCTGCGAAGGAGCTTAAAGGCTTTTAGGTCAGACTGTGAAGCACTGAACCCGGCCAGGTAGCTGCGTGAGGTTAGGTAGTCATTCAGGGCCACTGTCAGCGCCTCCTCCTCATTTATCTGTAGCAAGAAGCCAAACTCAAAGGCTGCAGAAACAAGAGGGCAAATATTCGCAAATAATTACCAAAGGAGCAACAGCCTAAAGAAAACCACTGACATCAGCATGGGCTTACTTTGGACAAGAGGCAAAGATTGTTTTTGTCAAAGTCACATGATAGTTTATGATATAAAGGAGATTTTTGATATGGCCTGACAGCTTGAATTAACATGTATTATCTCAGCATCCAGACACACTGCTACTTGTTTACATATGTCATAAACTACACAAAATGTTGTTTCAGGTATCATTTGGGGGCCTGATTCTTCCACACATCTTCTTCACAGCCTCAGCATATGTGACTCCTTGCTCTACCTCTGTTTGAACTATGTTCTGCTCCTCAGTTACAACAATTCAGCTTAGCCTCTACATCACACTTTCCCTACTTGTGTTCCCTTGGCCAGCCGCTACATAACCAAACTTACTGCAATGTAATCTCAGGGCATGGTGGCAGGATGTAAAGCCTGACATTACAAGACACAGATGCAAGGTTTATTTTTGTGGTAATTTTGACTTGATAATTCCGAACAAACAAGTATTCTGTCATTACTGGCTGTCTCACAGTCGCTATTGACTGTCAATCAGTGTGTATCTTAGAAAACCTCTGCTCTATGTCAAGACAGCTGTTATCACTTGTACAAATTAATACAACAGTTCAGATTGATTCTATCAAACCAATTAGTTCCACACAATAACGCTAACCAAACTCAATTTAAAATGAAAACAAGTTGTATTACGTGTAATGCAATTTATACGTAGGCTCACCAAAACATTAAGATTACGGTTAATCTACTGTCAAAAAAAAAAAAAAGACTTACATACATGTAATCGAACAAGCAGCAGCTGTCAGTCAGCTTGTACTGACTGTTAATATTTCGAGGGCTATTACAATGACACTGACCACTCAAGGAAAACACTCTTTGGTGCAATATGTACACCTGATTGACGTGTTCTTATTTAAAGTGGAGAAAAGGTTTATGAAGATTTCCGCAAGGAAATGACAGACGAATGCATTTTAAAGATTAAATTGCACAAAACTAAACCATTGTGGTGTAATAAGTAAGCCGAATTGAAGACTTCTTTTACTAGTCGGTGTGGAATCACATTGATTTTCGTATGCGCCTTTAACGATAGGAAACGCCAGCTAAATAATAGTTATCTGGATGTTAAACTGAGTTTGGCTCATGCCTCTGTCCATTCAGGCTAGGCAGCTCATCGTCTGCAGACTATCGATCTTAAACCATTGAATTGAGGTTGTAACGGTTCGGTAAAACATAAAATGTCGCGGCCACAACTTTCACACGGACATTCGGCTAACATGACTATAAAGTAACAAAATAAAGGACATTTGGCTGTACCTTGCTCTCCGGTGTTGGACATTGCTAGTGCTGGATGCGTACTGCTGATGCAACAATAACGTGTCCGGAAGAAGAGGGGTCCATGTACTACATGCTGTTTATTCCTCGCCTCATGATTTAACTAATAAATACGGCCGCTTCAATTTCAGAATAGAAACGGACAAATTTTTAAGCAATAGATACCGCCACATGCCCCCAAAACTCAAATATCTATATTTTTTATAATAACATGGATGACTAAATATGTCCAGTTATGATAAATGTCCTTATCTATAGATGCTTTATTTGCTAGCGTAAATAGACAACGAATAATAACATCTTGAAATAATGCGGAAAATATACATATACATAACATCTACGAAATCAAATCAAGTTTTTAAAGGCGCAAACTAGGTAGGAATAGGAACTAATGTGTTTCAGCTTGGAAGCGGGGGACAGAAATGAGCGTCGGTTCACTCATGCGGAAGTTTTGTTTTTGTATCCGTTTGAGGATTCGTACATTTTCCAAATCGTCTAATTAGTTGAACTATAGTGGCTTAATAAAAAGTTTTTAGCACCACAGTAAATCTGAAATGTCAAAAGCATACTTGGACAAGCTGAGGAGTTATTACGAACGCTACACTGAGTATGTCAGGAAGAACCCAGCTGCCACGGCACAGCTTGAGAGCGCCGTACGGACTCTATCCTACCTGATCGCAGGTCAGCGAACTTGACAGCAGAGTTTTACTGCGATTTCAGACAGACACAAAAATAAAGACTTGTTTAACACATGTTTATATGAAAGTTGCAACAATGTGCAATGACCCCCCTGTAACGTTCCTTTTGGGTACTCAGAAGTTTGCCAACTGCTTTCGACATCATTACAATAATTTTCCACCTGTCATGACTCTTATTTTGCAGGGCGATTTGCTGATTCACATGAAGTATCTGAACTTGGTAAGTAAATTTCAACTGCCAGTTTTCCTTCAGTGCTGATGTAACCAACAATGTGTCCATTATCATAAAAATATATTATTATCATATTGATAGAAATAGTAGTATCAATAGTTGATAATCAGAACTTTGTTTTTCAGTATACTCTGTTGGAAACCTACTGGTGCTCTTCAATGATGGCATTCTGCGACAAGGGCTCAAATGTGCCCTCACAATGGTGAGTGCAGTATCTTCCCATACAATCCATGATGGTGACACCAAAGCCATTTTCACACAGAGATAGCAGTAAAATGGCAATTTTTGGAGGGGTTTCTGGCCCAGTATTTGTTATAATTTAATGTTGTTAGTATTTGTTGTATTAATCAATTTAAACCTGCCAGACACAGCAGTGTACCGGGTCTAGGGGAAGCTTTAGCCGATGAGAAATATGACTCAGACTCACCAAGATGTGAGCAAGAACCAGAGCAAAATTCAATGACAACTAAATTTATCGAATGTGCTGTGTTCCATATTTGCCTGACTGACAGTGTTGCCCTCTCTATCATTGGATGATGAAGAGTGCCTTCTCTTCTCTCTTTCCATCTCTCTTTCTCTCCCTCTCTCTCTCTGAATGAGAGCGCTCTGCCAGATCAAACGGTCTACCACCAAACACCTTCCAACTGAGCATATACAGGATTAGCAACTGTCAGCGTTTGAAGGCACTAATCTTACTAGAATGTTAATGTTATTAGATTGTGTGCCTTTATATAGAGAACATCATTCAGTATTTTCCACAATTTTTTTTATACTGAAGAATAACACAGAATCCTGCTAGGCAGCATTGAGTCAGATTTAAGCATGTTATTATTATGCTTTCAGTACAAGTTCTGAACGTACATCCTGTTTGTCATGTGCAGTCTCTTTTACAGCAGAGACTCCTGACGTGGCTCTCTGTGCTGGAATACGTGGAGGTTTTCTTGGAGATGGGAGCGACCAAACTGTGGGGTGAAGCCGCAAGATGGCTGGTCATCGGGCTCATCCAGATTTTGAAGTATATGTTCATCCTTTTGGACATTGTGTGGAGGAGGAGAGGGATGGCCTCTATTCTGACTATTTTTCAAGTGAAAACCAACAAATAGAATAAAATGATCAGAATTGATGATCTTGCATATTTTTAAACATTGAAAATTGTTATTAAGTTAATTAATCCATTTAATTAATTTATGTTAAATTCAGAAAATTATCTGTTTCCTGTATTTTGAATTTGCATTCTTTGAAAAAACACAGTAATTGTGAGTAGTGCAGCCCTAATTTACTTGTATCTCTATCAAATGTTTCTTTTGTTTATTTTCAGGACAATTTTTCGCGTTCTTCTTCTCTGGTACAAATCTGGCATCCAGACTTCGCCGCCCATAATCCCACTCAACAGAGAGGCAGAGTTTGGTAACAGATGTTCGCCTCTGTCTCTCTCTCTTTGTTTAAACAAGTTTTATGTGTATACATTGCTTTCTGGAGAGGAGACTTTGTCATCCTGACATGACTAAAAAAAAAATCAAAACAACTAATAAGAATTAAAGATATTTAAATTTACTGAAACACATATAGTGATAGAGGTCAGACACTGTGCTGAAGCAGTGCCATCTAAAAATGTTGTGACAATTCACTCTCTTTCTTCATCTCTGCACAGATGAGAGTAACCAGGAGCAAAAAGATGACTGTTGCTTTGTGGGTCAGAGGTCAGGGCGAGTCATCAGGCCACTAGGCAGTGGTAAGACTTGTGTGAATATCATATTGGTGCTTGGTTAATTTACTTAAGTGAGCCTAGATAGTTTAAATCCTCAATTTATTCATTTTTTTGAAGCAAAGAAATGACTGATATCTGCCTGGTCTGAAGTGCACCCCAGAAATTACTGTAAAAAAGGTTGCCTTAATTTATCTTCAGATAAGATCTCTAGCAATGTGTGTTGTGGCATTTCTTCAGTGCAACATCCAGTGAGACAGTGATTTTCTGGAATCGGACCTGATGTTGCTGTGCACATGCAGGCCGAGACCTGTTGCTGTTTCATGATTCTTAGGAATGTTGTATTTCTGCCCACATTTCAGTTAGTAATGTCACAGCCACTATTTCCCATCCACATCCAAATTTGTATAATTTATTAGGATATCAGTATTTGGGGCTTGGAATTGAAAAAGTAGCAGATCTCTCAGCTTGAATTAATGGTTTGAGCGAAAGAAAAAAAAATTCAAACAGGAGGAAAAAATAATAGACTGTTGGCATAGGTATGAATTCTTTGAAACCTGTATTGAAATTAAATTTATTCTGTAAAATTAAAACTGAATAACCTATAATTCAGATTCCTTGAAAACGTCATCATAAACATGAACTTGGATCTTGGAGCCAGGCTTCTAACATGTGTCTCTTCTTCAGATGCAGCGTCCTCGCTGCAGGCTCGGCTGTGGGGAGCTCCATCCCAGAAGAAAAAGAGGAGAAGTTTGAAGGAGGAGAAGCTGCTCAGTAAACCAACACCGCTGGGCCTACAGGAGACCATCGCTGAATCTGTGTACATTGGACGACCGCTCGTACACCGTATCCTTCCGTCTGAGATTCACCAGGAAAGACAAACCTCCAAAGTGTATTTTATAGTGTTTTCACTGACATCCGTCCTTTCAGCATCATCTGGGAGAATAAAGTCCTCATATAGGGATAGATTCCACTTGTCCACATCAAACTCAAGCTTACAGCATTTTACAACACAAAGATGAGCAAACAACTCTTCTGACTGCTGTGAGCATTAAAAGTGAAGAAAAAAATGTCTCCAGTCTTCCAGGTGTTGGTTAACCTCTTCTAAAGTTTCATTATTATTATTTTCATCTGTCTCTGTTAGAATGTCTCAATAAATCACAGACAAATTTAGACAGATTTTGTTGATTGTGAGACAAGATAGTATTGATTAGATTTGATTTAGAGGCAGATCCAGATCTGCTTGAGTACCCATGTCACCTTGAAGAATTTAATTCAACTGAAACTCGGTTAAACAGGATTCACACCCTCACACTATAGCTATATTGTTGTTGTTTTTTTTCCTTAATCCACATTTTGCTGAATGCAGTACTCTGCCTTGGACTCTGTGGTAAACAGTCCTGGAAGCCGTGGCTCGTCTCTGGTATTCTCGAACTTTCTAGGTACAACAAATGCTTCCCTTTCTGCTCTGTAATGGTGTATTTACAGTACAGGTCTTGATCTGATCTGATCTATATCTGTTTTTTGGCAGCAAAGGTCCACACTAGGTTAATTGCGTTATATATTTGGGAAGAAGGGCCTTTTGTAAATCGGAAGAGAAGAGTAAAGGAGTGTCACAATTTTTAACAGAAAATTGCAGAAATTAATGTATATTACAGAGGGCTCAACATGATGTGAACTATTTCTCTTTATTTTTCCTATAGTTTTGCTGCTCTCAGTGAAACCAAATTTGAGAATCGATGGGAGAGAGCAGAGATGAGGAGGAGAGCCTTTCTTTTACTGTACTACCTTCTTCGTTCTCCTTTTTATGACAGATACTCAGGGTGAGTATGTCAAGTCCTGCCCATCAGATTTTTGAAAAAGTTTCAGCGTTACATTTTGGGGTTTTTTTTGGTTATCTATTGAAAATCTATATGTTTTATTCTTTTACTTGTTTCAGGGCAAAGATTGTTCTCCTGCTCAGAGTTCTGGCTGAGCATGTTCCAGGTGTGGGACTTGTTGCACGTAAGTTTTCATGTCAGCCTCATTTTTGCTTTTTGACCACATGAAGTCTGAAAGTTCTTTGCAGTTATACATTTGATTGAATTTTGCTTTTTTTTAACAATGAAAAGTTCTTCACTAAACAGGGCATCAAATGTTGGTTTGAACATTGAATAATGATCAACCCCAGTGAGCGTATTCCAGTGTTAAAATACTGGTGTTTGATCCTGATTGAATGTGTTACCTTTGTGTACAGGCCCCCTGATGGATTACCTCCCAATCTGGCAGAAGATATATTTTTACAACTGGGGCTAAAAACTGCGGATGTTTCAGATCTTTGCTGTAAGAATGTCAACAAAGGAAGAACAGAACTGTTGGATCTTCACTGCAGGTTCAGGGACGCAGAGACTTGCCACATTTGTCCAAAACCTGTTTGAAGAGTTCTCCAAATGACATTGTGCACCTTAACTGCTGATGGCTCATGATTTCTACTATGTCAAGTAGCAGCCAAGAGTTTTCCCGTACAAAAGGCAGGGGGACAATTAAGGATTAAACTGATAAGATTCTCATGGTGTGGATTTTGGCAGTCTGGGAGTAATCTTTTTCTTCATGATATTTTCTCTGTTTTTTTGTTTTTATCCCTGCAGAGCATTGACTCCATCAAAAATGTCCAAAAGCATCTTAGCTATACTGAAACCTTTAAAGTGAGCAATAATACAGACTTATATATGCTCTTTTTCTTATTTTTGATTTGGGTTCTAATTTGAATCCTTTGCATTGATTTAATGGGTAAAAATACTTTCCCATTTCCACTCCCCTGTGCTGTAGCACTACAGTGCACACAGCGTGAAAACAGGGCCCTTTTTGGTGCTAGCTGTTTAGGGTGTCCTCCTAAAGAGCCTGCCCTTGTTTTGACTGGCAAGGTGTACCATGGTTGATGAGGCAATACCCACAGAACACGTACGCTCACTTACTCGCTAGCCTTGTATTTGGTTGACATGTTTAACCAGCCTGTTGACATCAACATGTGACAGAAGTAAAGATCCAATTGGAAAATTAAGCTGTCATGGCAGTCCAGAACACTTTTTATACTTGCACTATACTGTGAAGGCAAAAATGTGAGTAAGGCAAATGAAATAGAATTCATTGAATATATACAGTTGCTTAGTAGACACGCAAAGGAGGAAGTTGGCTGATTATAGCACAATACCTGACAGTAAACCTATTGTCACATAATCTAGGCCTGTTAATCATGGTAAACCGGAGTCATTTGTGATTATTTCAATCTTGATTGTGGCCTATCCAAATAAAAAAAACAATCAGTTCTTAATTCTTAATGAGTATCAGAGGTGTTAACTTGCACGACTTTGACATGTCCTTACTGTATTACACTAATATAGAGAAATACAGTATAGACATAAAAAAGAGGATACACTCCCTGAAAGTTGGCACCCGTCAGAAAAAAATAATTTTGAATGGCAATACATTGCAATGGTGAACCTTTTTCTGTTAATTTAGTTTGTCAGAAGCATATTGTGCAATTAATTCTGTTTATATTTCAATTGTTTTTCACACACAATTAAACTCTTTATTTTCATACTGCACTACTCTGTATAAAATGCTCAAGAGTATCTGATAGTGATGTTGTCAGTCATTTCAGTTGCTAGTGTGACGCTTTATTTTATAACGTTATTTTGTTATCAGCTAGTAGCTGCTGTAAAATCTCTGAACAGAAATGGCTACCTCTTACATTTGTCAAGTTTGTAGTCAGTTTGATTGAAGTCAGTTTACAGGAAGTCAGAGATTTTCAATCTTTATTGACACAAGTTTCATTCTGTAGCCTACAAATAAATAGTTGAATGTTTCATCATTTCAATCCATGTATGAATTGCCTTTTGCAGAGTTTATCACCAGTGGGACATATAGTCATCATCAATCCAGCAAAGAAATATGACACCATTCCACATCCACCAACAAAATTTACAAAATGTTACCACACCTCTCATCAACAGGCCTGGTTCTTTCAGTGACAGTGTTTGAGGGGATGTTGTAGTGAATGTAATGACTGAGTTGTATGACAAACATGCTGGGAAATGTATTCAGAATTGTGATGAACCCATCTGTACACTCCAGAAATTCAGTGTGCTGCTTCACTGTGTGATTTTCAGCATTAAGTTTGTAGGTGCATTAAAATGAATTTTTCTGTCAAAAAAGTCATAATCAGACATCACACTGACCATGAATATGAGGAATATTTTTCTATTGGTCAATTTTAGACTGAACATTTTCAACATTAAAACCTAAAACACCAAGCATTCCAAATTAAAGGTTAAGATGCAGAGAGAAAAAAGTATTAAATGTCTTTTTACAAAGATGGGGGTACAGAGTTGGATTCTAATTCCAGAAGAATTTAAGTAAAAATGTTTTCTTTGAAGGTCAAAATTTAAAAAATTAAATCAAAACTTATTTTATGGGCTCGGACATACCAGTTTTGTGGTGATGTCTGCATGAGCACAGTTGATCACATCATCATGACTTTTTTTGGGTTTCAATGTTCCACTTAGATAAAAAAAAAATTACAATAGACAGAAACCCGTAATGCCAAGCTCACAAACTGTCAAGACATAAAATATTGATTATGAAATTATTGGCCGTCAGTGCTTCATGTAAATGAACAGTACTGTGATCAGCAGCAATGACCTAAACACTAAATGCAGTTGAAACAAGGATTCCTCATCAAATTAATGCTGAAAGTTTAAAATATATACTGCATTCTTTTAATAACTATAAACAAAAAAAGACATAAGAATGACATATTTGATATTATTCAAAACATCTCGATCCATGTACAAGGAATAAAATATTGTATAATTAACTCTTTGAAAATCTAAGACCAACAACTGAGTAAATTAAACCAAAACTCTTGGTTTAGAAAAGATCGCAGACTCCAATGCTTTTCTTTATGAAAATAAAAATCAAGTGTTTCGTAATGAGCAAAGAGAATACTGTCTCACTCTTGCAAACTGTCTGTAAAAATGGACATGTGAGAAGGTTTGTGTCTTTCCCCATGCAATCTTTTCTTCTCATTGCGTCAGGAGTCTGCGAAAGCATACTTTTTCTCCTGATTCGCCACTTGGCTTTCCAATTGTTCAGTAGGAGCCGTAGCGATCCTGTGCCAACAACATAAACAGAATATGAGAAATTGTAGTAGAAAATGTATCCACATGCATAACATCCAACAATGTCAATCGATTCCTCACCTGGATCGTATTCATAACACCATTAGCGAGAACGGCCATCTTTCCTGCAACAGTCTTCACTCCTTGTTTGAACTGTGCGATGTCTGGACCGGAGGGGAGAACGCTGTCAAAACCCGCTGCCCTCCCTGGAAAGGAAAGGAAGGAAAAACAGGAATTATATATTCATATTCAGCAGGCAGGCAAGGAAGGCTTAAAGACTGAACTTAAACAAAACCTCAAAAAAAAAAGAAAGAAAAAAAGAAGACACCAAACCCAGAGAAATTAACATCAGCACTAACTAACTGACAGAGCCAATTGAGGCCTTACCTTTATGGTCACTGCCATCACCAAATAAGTCAGCAGAACTGATGGCTGTGCTGTTAGACATGCTGTCCAGTCTTGTCTTGGCTTCATACTGACAAATGAAGATGAATGAAATATCCTTAAGTATTCTGTGGTTCTACAACAAACTTAAATCACTATCAAATCACAGGAAGACGCCGTTTGAGGTGACAAGTAATTCCTCAAATATAAACAATTTTACGATGGCTTGAGGTGAATTTTGTGGTGACTCAACAAAGAAGTAAAAGTTCACAGTATAGTATGTTTTACATGTCATTGCGCATTGCTGCGGTGCACAATGTCAGCGAGATGAGAAAAACTTTATTAGCCAATATTGCCACTGTCAATTCGAACTTAAACTTTAATCAACTTTTTAAAAATTTGCCTATGGATAGCGCAAAACTGGAAATTGAAATAAAAATTTCAGGGTGAATGACTTTCATTGCACAGTTTGGTGGAGTTTTACTTAAAATGAGGATACGGTGAGATGCGCACCTCAGCGCTGCTCTCCCGACCAAAGAACATGTCAGAGGAGATGGCCTTGGCATTAGCAAACTTCTGCCTGGCTTCACTTGATTCGGCCACAGGAGCAGAAACTTCAGCTTTTCTTCTACTGGGGAGTCTGAGTTAAACACAAGAAGATAAGTGAAGCAAATAAACCAGTGGATAGTGCTTTATTCAGACATCATCAACTCATTATTATCCATGTAAAGACCTCTCTCCGATTGGCTGTATACTCGAAATAGTAACTTCCTCTTTCAGGTCATCTTTCTCCAGGGCCCACGAGGTGGTAAAAGAGGCAGTTCCTCCTTCTGTGTCCCACCGGGATCCAAAACTGTCTCCTACTGTAAATGGGTTGTCCTTGTACCTGAAATCAATCCAATCAAACAAAAATGTGTGTTCACTTTAATTAGCCATAACTGGTTTAATGAAATCTCTAATTTTCTCTGTTCCATCTTCATTTCTGTAGTTCCTACTAGGTACAAAGTAGGTACATATGTTGGTGATGTTTATGTCATACTTGGGAGGTCCAGAAGTGAATCCAGGCTCATCGAACATGTCCAGTTTGGAGCGAGTGGTAGTCTTTGCTCCCACGGGTGTCTCCTGCTCAATCACTTGCATCTCTGACATGACTGAGTGAGATACAGCACTGAAACAGGAATGAAGCACACTCACGTGAGTACAAAAAGTCCAAACATGGAAGACCCAGAATGAGTCAAAACTGTGGAAAATTTAACACTAAAGGCTGAAAAATCAGGGAAACCTGTTATTCTCACTTGTTCAAGAACACCAACTGCTGCTGTTCTCTCTTTCTTCTTATTGCAAGCTATTCAAATGGTACAGCTGTCGTGTCCATACACTGACAGTTCTGTATCTACAGCTTAGTATATAGCTCCTGATTTTATAATATTGTTTGTGATCTTACCTCCTGTTCCCAAAGCCCATGCCCAGCCTCTCAGCCTGCTCTCTCTTCTTGCCTTCCATGTTCTGCAGCTTCTTTTCCTCCATCTTCCTGTCTATCTCCAGCTCTTTGTAGGCCAAACGCATAGATGCCACACTGCAACAGCCACGACAAGTGACATCAAGCCACAATAGATGTGTGTGCAATGCACTACTGGTGTATGGTTGATCTTCAATTAGCAAGATTAGAGGTGAAAAAAATGAATAGGACATAAGGAGGGATCACTTACATAGATTCCTCTGCCTGTTTCTTTGCCTCGGCAGCCTGCTCTTCCCTCAGCTTTTCGGCCACTTGTGCCTGTTTCTCCACCTCAGAGAAACTTTTACTGCTCACCTTCTGGGCCCCGAGACCTTTTTTAGCACCAAGCTACAGCAGAGGACACAAATTAGGTTCACAACAGAGGGAGTTGTTGTACAAATATACATATACAGTATTTCACTACATTTAAAAACATTTGTCAAAGTGGATGCTAAATATCAGTAGTACATTTTCTGACCAGTCAACCTGAGAACTATGATTTACATACTCACATCTAAAGAGATGAAAGTCACACATCACATTCAAGTGGTGCACATCATTACATAGTCTGAGTTTGAGGTCTTGTGAAAACACATACCCCTTTTTTGGCCGCCACAGGCTTCTTCTTCCCAATAATGGAGGATTTCATATCTGTTACAACAGAAGAAAACAATCAGCTTAAAACAAAAGAACTCTCTGCAAACTGTACTAACAAACTGCTAGAATTACTACGTAATAATTATCTACCCGAGTAGGCCAGCAGATTGTGTTTTTTACAAACAATGGCAAGAAATTAGATTAAAAAAAACAAGCAAATCAGATATGAATGCTTCTTTACTATTTCACCCGAATTTATCTGTTTTTGGACTAAATTTGTTAATGTTCAAGCTGCAACCCATCAAATAGTTGCAAGCACAAAGCAAGACACTGTTAAGAGCCTGAAAGTCCATACACCATCGCGTTTCTGACTCATCAAACATCAGTTATCCAAATATGAAAAGTTGAAGGTTATAATCTTTCTCAATCAGTTTGGTTTGAACAAGAATCTGAGGTGAGAAATTAACAGTTAATAAATTAACAGAAAATTCTGGTCTTTCAGGATAGGAAGCTACGTGTGCTCTGACCTAATTTTCAGTGTTGCAAGAACAGCTCCAAGTACTGTCTGTGTATATGTATGACTGGTAGCTTGACATCCACTCTTTCAGGTGTACTTTGACGTTTCACAAAACGCCACTGCAATTGTGTCAGACTTATTTATGAGTGTGCAAATGTCATAAAAAACATATAATCAGCTCTTCTATAGAAGCTATGTACCTGCCTGACTGACATAATGACCCTGGCAGGTGGTAAGGACCTTTGGGTGTGTTGCTCGAGCAATAGTTCCATGCAGTCAAACTACATCTTGTTATTGTAGTTGTTACTACACTGGTGCTCCCACATATGTACGCTGAGGTTTCTTGCTTGTCTAGTTCCACAGTGAACACTGTGTGCAAAGCTCCTCTCCTTTACAACACCAAGATGCGCCTGAAGCATAGCCAGCTAGCAGGCAGAATGCAACCATGTGCACTCCAATCACCTTCAGTTATTGATCCGTTGCGTGATGACAGACGCATGGAGTCCTCTTCAGGACAGGACAAACCAGCAATCACCATCATATTTGACAATACAGAAGAAACAGATTTTATATGAAGTGAAAAGCTCTTTCTAATCGGATTTGTTACTCAAATCATACCAAAACAAACTGAGTGGATGGATTTGTATCACTGATACAGTTGTAATTTATGCTCAAACAGTGTTGTTGTTGTTCCCCCTGAAGGGGAATCTGACCACAGGTTCATGTAAGTGACATTTATTGGGAAGCAATCAGACTCACAGATAACGCTGGCAGATAACGCCTTTCTCAAACAATCATTGCACTTTTGCTTAATATAATAACTTCATATAAAAATCAAGATGTTTCTCTCTGGTGTATGACAAACACACACTGCGCTGCACTTTGGAGAAGCTGAATATTTTTTACAAATGGTGAACGAAACGTTTCGGCAAAGCTGACAATTTAAGTGGGTTCTGGACAAACTGTTTGATAGATTATATATATACTGTATGCTGAATACACCACATGCCCATATTCGTTTAGACAAATTAATCTTTTAAAGCACACCAAACCTTCCAAATCTCTGAGAATTTTGTCTTCTGACTAAATAGCAGCAAGGAAGTGGCCATCCTCCACTATCCACTTCTGGGACTCTGTAGTTGCTTACAGTAAGATTAATTATTTAAAAGTGAACTGATGTCTCAACTTGGCTTTGAATGTTGTGGAAACAGGAGCAGACGACTGGCGTGAAATGATTCCTACCACAGTGGAAAAGGACATTTTTCTGGGCACATTGTAATAATTTGCAATTCAACCTCAGCCAAAGGACTTGCACCTCCAAATTATTTGTTTTCAATTAATTAACCACCTATTCAGTATATAAAGGACAAGAAAGTTAGAAGCAGCATTTTTTTGATGTACAACAAAGAATGTGAATCAAAATACTTTCCATGACAATCAGTGCCACTAAAAAATGTCAAACAGGTCTGACGTGTCATTTCCAGTAAAACGGGCTATATAGATCGTCACGTATACTAGAGAAAAAAATACGCGGCAAAGAGAGAGAACTAATATGGTACATGACAACACCTCAGAGGATTCAACCGATACCATTTATCTCAAGATGGAACAGAGCTGTGTGGCGTTTTGAAAAACACTGACAGACTCACCAATGGAACCTTTAGGTGATGTGCTCAGTCCATCAATGCTAGGCCCTTCCTCTGGCTCTAACAAGAACAATACAAAAATTATTTTAGAAATCACAAAAAGCAAAACGTCAAAATTAGTAAATGGAATGCAGAACGGCCATTTCCACCTCATCAACAGTTAAAAGCGGATCCAACACTGGATATCAGTAAATGTGCAGAGACATCCTACTTATTGAAACACTTGACTTTCATCTGGCCAGCCAATGATTTATTTGTATTATTTTACTTACGATTATCATCCTGGCTTTTGGCCGGTGTGTCCATTAGCTGTGCGGTGACAATGGCTCCATTAAGCTGTGGCACTGAAGGCTGCGGCACATTCCAGTCATTAGCAGACTGAAAATATCACACCAAAAAGAAGTTTTTTTGTTTCTGCATCTTTTCACAAGAGCACACAAAGCATAGTGTTCCAACTTATAATGTTTTAACAAATCTGACAACATTCTACTTAAAACACAATAAATGTAACTGGCTTCATTATTATGTAGGTTCAATGCTAATGTATCCATATTTAAAAAATGGAATAGTCATCTAAAAATATTAAGAGACACCAATTAAGTGTCAAATGTAATTTATTGGAGATATGATAAATCCCACATAGAGCAAAACATTTTATCACAAATTAATTTATTAAAGGTCTGCAGCTTTCCATGTCATAGTGGCAACAAACCTCTGTGTGCTCTGCAAAAAAGTCTGCCTCTTTCTTCTCGGGACCTGTAGCTGTTCCTCCCACAGATGAGTCAATCCAAAGCTGAAATGCCAGTTAGACACAATCACATAGTTTCTCATGTTCACAGACATGAAAAAGACTTACTGTTTACATCGTTTCTGATGTTCTGCTTATGACCAGATCATCGCACACTGATCTGATGTGAAATTATACACTCCTCTAAAGACCACTTAACAGTTTGTCTTAAAGCTGACTCATTTTCCAATGAATAGCAGGGATAAGTGGTTAAGATAATGGAAGGATGGAGAAGGGGTTGATGAGCAGTGAATGTTCGTCAGTCTAAATAAACAAAAAGTTGTTTTTGTTTTCACAGTTATATATAAGAGATGATTAAAAGACCATTTTATTATGATATATACAGCTTCAGGTCTGATGAAGCAGGCAAGCAAAATGAACTGGATCCACGATTTTTATATTCCCAAATCTACTATAATATGCTGTAACAGGTATTTACTCAATTGTTTGAACAATATTAATAAACTACAATAGAGTATCATGGTGTTATTAGTAGAGTTGTTCCAATACCAATAGAAATATTGGAAATGCGTCTTGAAAAAACTGCCAAAATTGCTGGTATCGGAATCGACAAGTACGCAAGTCTATGCACTGATCCTATGCCATGTAATTTTCCTTCACTTTGTTCTGTTTAGCCCTCTTCACGTTATAAACAGGCAACCAATTCTTCTTCACTGCTCAAGAAAAACAGGAAATGATTTCTTCTTCGACTAAATGTCTAGAACAAATTTGTGGCAAAATTCATACCAAAATAGATAATAAAAGATTGTTCTATGGCATTCCTTATTCTCTGTATCTTTTTATGGGTTTACATTAAAAGTCACTATAATTAGCAGGAGAATCAACTGTCAAAAAGTTAACACCGGTATAGGATCGGTATTCAGTATCGGTCGATACCCAAAGACCAGGTATCGGAATCAGTGTCGGAAAGGAAAAATGGTATCGAACAACTCTAGTCATTAGCTATCATCTCTTGCATTTAAAAGGAGAACAATGTCCTCTTATGAAATGCCCTGTTTTTGGATTTAAAGGAATGGCTGAGGGTATTAATTAGTACTTACATCTGTGCCATATTTGGACAAGGCAGCATTGGCCTGCTGCCGGATCTTCTCCCTGTACATCTGGGCTGCACGACTGTTATACTTAGCGTTGGTGTCATTTGTGGAGCAGCCGTACTGGCGAAAGAAGGCAGTCTGCACAGAGAATGAGGAGACAAGAGTTTCTTCATCTCATCAAAAAATTGGAAATCAAACCACCCTATTTAAACATGGGCAGCATTGTCTGAAAGTTACTCTATGCTGGCATAAGCTTTAAGTAAAAAAACAAAAGGAGGAAAAAATACCAAGAGACATACATTCACATAATGCATGAATATAATTTTTTAATGACCAAATGTGTAACCCTTCAGAAAACTCTTCCAAAGTCTAGCAAACATCTGTTATCAAAATGGCACAACAGCTCTGACTTACTGCATTAGCATTGCCTCCAACCTGCATACATCTAAGCTGAAACCAGTTCCAGTTGGAGTCTAGCTCAGTGGATCTAAAAGCAAAAAGACAGAATATTGATAGTTATTTGAATCAAACATTCCAGTCAACTAAGTCCAGTAAGTAAGTTAAGGTCAGTAAATATAATTTCCTCAACATACAGCACTGTACTGTGCACCACGTTGTTCACACACAAACATCTTAATTCACAATGAAAGAACACATTGTATAGGCGCTGCAGTGTTACAATGACTCATGATTAAGTGAGATGAGCTAACATGTACCTGATAAAGCTGAGGTGAACTCCCAGGGAACGGTGTATACCTGAGCAGTCTATGCACAAGAACACCCCATATGGAATACTGGCCCAGCTGGGGTTTTTGGCTGCGCAATCAAAGCAAACCTGCACAGAGAACACCTTGTGGTTCATACCTTTAGAACAACGTACACACTGTCATGCATGAACACAATAACCTCTGTGAACACTCATTAACAAAGGCCGGCTGGTTCAACATCACACTCAATCAATCATTTTTCAAGTGAGTATTAGAAATATTAGCTTGTGACAACTCCTCCTCGGTGAGGATTGACTGCATTCCTTCATATCACTGTAAATCAAGTCATTTTGCGCTTTTGGTGTGTTGTGAAGACAAAACAAAAAGCAACAAACAAACACCCCTAAAGGTGGATTACACCAACGAGGCAGTCAGGTTTTTTCCAATTACACATATATAAGAAGAAGGGTTCTTTATTGATCCCCTTGGGGAAATGAATTCTCTGTACTTTAACCCATCCTCGTATGAGTAGCACTGGGCAGCCAACACATGCACAAGCAAACACACACACACACACAACAGCACCGGGGACCGACTCCAGATCTTCCACCTGACCTTTGCTTGGTCAGGGACAACGGCAGGACTGATTAACCTAACATACATGTTTTTGTGGGTAGGGGAAACCGGAGCGCCCCGAGGAAACCCAGGGAAAGCTCAGGGAAAGCTCAGGGAAAGCTCAGGGAAAGCTCAGGGACACGGGGAACATGCAAACTCCACACAGAAGGGTGCGACCCGAGCTCAACCCCGGGATTCAAACCCACAACCTTCTTGCTGTGAGGCAAGTCAAAAGTCAAAGGGAGAGGGGAGGGGGATAGCTGCTAAATGTCTGACGTGTGGAAAAAATGTGATGAATATCAGAGAACAAACAATAAATGACACTTTGCGATTTAGAAGTGAACGTTTTCTTAACATATCTTCAAAACAAAATTACCCTACAGTCAGACTCTGTCAACCCACTCCTTGCACAGCTCCTACACAGCACGTATAGCGGAAAAGTCAATCATCTTGTCACAAATATATAGTGGCAGAGTGATGTGTGTGCTGTCTCAACTATAAAGATCCTCATTCAAAACGTGCCTCTCCAAATTCAGGTTTCTATCACAGTGCTACTAAACCGGTTAGCTTGCATGTTAGCACAAACCGTATACGTGGCCTTTATGCATTGAAGACTTTACCGGTGTTCTGCATAAGGTAGCAGCCAAGTTAACTGGTGACTTTAGCCTGTGTGCGCAGACTTTGTAAACAACATATTTTACGTAGTTATCCCCGCCATGTTGTCTTCTTTTAATAAGAAACTGTAAATGACAATAACTGTGAAAAATCCATGTTTTTGACACCTTCCGCCACAAAAGAAAGCTTAAGTCACCAAATAACATGGCCACTTCTTAAAACAGAAAACCGGCTGCCGAGGAAAGCTAGTATATGGTCTGACCGTATAGCTCGGCCTACTAGCTGGAAAACCCTTAGCTAGGTGTGTATTTCTGACGTGAACCATCGAATGCCAGTAAAAGGTACGTTAACAGGACGACACACACGAACATATAAAATGTAATAGTGTTACCTTATTGGTGGGAACAGATCGTAATCTTTTGAAAATCGTAAGGATTTCGGTCTTATTTGGTTCCGTAGCCATCTTGCCTCTCTGACGATTGCCATTCGATGACGTCACTACGGGTCACTGTATTACTCAAGAAAGGCAATTCAGTTATTTGCCCCGCACACCACTATGGAAAGAAAAGAATAAAAGGGAAAGAAAAAAACATATCCTGCAAAACGAAATTATGTTTTATCACACAATTTATGAAAATGTGGGCCACAGCCTACACTGAACTTCTGCTCAGGCAATTAGTGTTAAAATGTTAATTTACTCAAATGGAGGAGAGTAGGAAAGACATGATTATTGAGATACTATGGAGACCCTAAAGTACTGACAAATTAAACACACACACAAAAGCCAACGTTGGGGTTTTTCATAAGTCTTTCTATAGGGAGATACACTCAATGATGACTTTATACAGCTGTTATCATGTTTTCCGAGAAATTGGAAGAAAATGTTTCTTAATAATACTCTTGGGATGATTGATACACTATTGATAAAAAAGTGTACAGTGGTTAAAAGAGGTGAAGAGAAATATGGAAATAGATCAATTTTGCCTCACAGATAGAGACTTAGCGGAGATGTGTTAAGGGTAGCACTTAATACTGGGAGGACATGTTTGATTGACAAAAACAATGGCATTTAGTGTATCGCTTAATTTAACACACATCAAATGAATCATATGTTAAGTCCTTTCAGAGCAAATTATTGAAACATTTTCCTACTCTCAACAACTATTGCTGAGCAGTTCCACAACTATGTATGCTTGTCAC
The DNA here is from genome assembly GCA_900303265.1 of Brotula barbata. Taxonomy (NCBI): domain Eukaryota; kingdom Metazoa; phylum Chordata; class Actinopteri; order Ophidiiformes; family Ophidiidae; genus Brotula; species Brotula barbata. The sequence continues at coordinate 33,644 of OMNV01015815.1, forward strand.
ATCTTCACTTACCAAGTAAAAATGTGAGGCATAATCTTCCACAAGGGGCAGGAGGTAGAAATTGTCCAGTCTTATAAATACCTCGGTGTCTACCTTGACAGTAAACTGGACTGGAAGAAGAATTCTGATTCTCTGTTCAAGAAAGCCCAATCTCGCCTGTTTCACCTTAGGAAGCTTAGATCGTTTGATATCAGTATGCCACTCCTATATGTTTTCTACCAGGGTATCCTTGCTAGTGTCCTTTTTTATGCTGTGCTCTGCTGGGGGGGTAGCATCACGGCCATGGACAAAAACAGGATTAACAAAATTATTAAAAAGGCTCGCTCAGTGATTGGCCTCCCTTTGGATTCCCTGGAGACCACTATAGCCAGGCGAACTAAGACTAAACTCAACTCTATTCTTTCTTTTGAAGGTCACCCTCTGTATAATGTATTTTATGCTGTTAAATTCTTTAACGAACACTATTAGCTCTGTCTTCGTGAGGATTACTGTATTCACGTTATTGTTTGCTCTGTTTTTGTATTGTTTACTGTATATCGTGTTTATTGTTTGTGTACTTGTTCTCGCTCTGGTGCCAAACCATGGTTCCCCTCGGGGATTAAAGAATAAAGAATACCATACTAAAACATATCGTCACAACCCTAATGCTTGATGTTAAATGCCTATAAGGTTGGGGTGGCTGTTTGTTGTGGCCAGAGAGTTATGACTCTGAACTGCCTTCTAGTGGATGCATTGCTGAACATCCACACCAACGTAAAGGACGTACGGAGGTACGAGGGCAGAAACGTCATTTCAAACAAACGTATTAATTTTCACATAGATGAGCATTTATGAGGCCACACGGGCTACAGACATCAGCGTGTCTTTACATACCTGGAATAGACAGAAAGGTGGTCATCATGTCTCTAGCGGTGCTGAGGACCTGGTCGTCAGGCGCCACCTGGTCCACCAGACCAATCTTCAGGGCCTGCTGGGGGCTGTAGAGGAGTCCCAGCTGTGCGGCCAGCTCAGTGGTCCTGTGACCCACTGTATTCAACATGGTGTCCTTCATCCTAAAGGTCGCAGCACAAAGTGGATTCATGTTCATGAGAAAAAACAACCCAGATGACTGTACATTTGTTTCACATTCGATGCATCCATCCATCCATCCATCCATCCATCCATCCATCCATCCATCCATCAGTCCTAGTCAGGTTGGCCCTTGGCGATGGAGCAGCCCAGACATCCCCCTGCCCAGCAATTTAGTCTAGCGTCCGTCATTGCTATCATACAACTGCCAAAGTTTTCATTTTTCAAACCCAGTGCCCACATTGTGTAAATGCACTTGCTCCGATCTGTGCACCCATGGGCGTCTTGGTCTGAAAATGAGGAGTGGTCGGGCGAATGGTGAAAGGAATACTGGCTCTTTTCAGTGAGCTGGTTCATTTGGCTCATCTCAAATCGCTCAGTGTAGATATGACTTTACACCAGGGCCGGGCAATTAACAGAACATGTACTGAAACTGACAACTAGAACCTCTAACCGACATATTCTTGCTCATGTCAGTTAATTTTGGATTACTTTACCCAATGTGTACATTCATGAGCTGCCGCCTGGACACATTTTGGTTTCAGTGGAGATGACCTGGGACAAAAAGAGGTCAAATGCAGGTGCTGCAGAAAAGTGCTGTAGTACCTAATCACCAGTGTGTCTTGGGTCTAACCCGGGTTCACCTCATTCTAAAACTGAGGAATGTTTTATTTTAATTTGTCAGCCTGCTGTCGGACAATGGGAGATGCATTGCTGCTCTATGTATGGACAATGACTGGTGCCTCCTCAGTGAGCGCACACAGGAAAAATAAGACCAAACCAAGTCACATCTCTGACTTTTGCTGATATATGTTAGGGCTCTGACCACTCCAGTGTGGACCTGAGACTTTTTAGTGAACCTGATCTCATGTGTTGCTTCTCTTCATGTTTCCTTTGTACACTGTTGTTGACTTTTTGTAATTAATAAATTTAACCCACATGTGCTTCCTATTGCACACCTGGCTGTTCCAGGAGAGAGAATCTCTCATTAAATTACCTCGCCCCCGGTTTCTTCCTTTTTTTCCTTCACGTTAAGATTTTTTTGGGGAGTTTCGCCCTTGGCTTCTTAGAGAGTTTTGGGAACTGTTGTCATTAAGTGGGCCTGGGTTTCACAAATAAACTTGACTTATAGATTACGGACATGACCTGGACCAATCAACCCTTTTTTCAGGGCAGAGAAAGGGAATGACATGCAGCAAAGGGCCAGGGCTGGAACTAAGGTCAGGCCGCTCTAATCAAACCCTGGCTACTGCACTCAATGTGACTTGTGCTCCTCATAATGAGCCAGTGGGCTGCCCCAATGAATCTTCTTCTAGTTGCTTCAAACAGAATCCACGCGACCTCCAGGTCTTTTTACTGCCTCTGTTCATGATGCCATCAACCATTTCTGGGTGAGGACGATAATTGGGTAAGGGGCGCTTGATGCTCTGACTTTACGCAAAATTCCTCAATCCTCCTCTGGAGAGGAGAAGGGGTATCCGAGTGAAGGGCCCGAGTTCTCAGTTCTTACCATGAAGGTAGTGTCATCCCAAGCTTGGTCTCGTTAAGTCCAATGCTGTACCGAGGGTTTTCACTCATGATCCGGTAGTCACAGGCTATGGCCATCAGACAGCCGCCAGCAGGAGCGGCGCCCTGTCGAGGAGAAAACAGGGTTGAACGGGAAGACATTCAGTGGGTTTCCATGCACCAGTGTAATCAAGCTATAGTTATACCGCGATTTGGCCAAAGAGCTTGATTATGTTGTCCCAGTAAACACAAGCTGGGGAAGAATCAATCTATTCAGGGAAGTATATCTTGACTATAGGCGGTGGCGATAGGCCAACATGCATCTGGTCGCTACGTGCGTACGCAAGTGTTATATTTCCAGTTGACATTTTGTGTCAAATATCAAAACAAAACAAGCTAGCGAGTGGGGTCCCTGTTGAACGGCGGATTAAAAGTATGAAGAAGAGCCTATTAAAGAAAAATACACCTTTACAGCCATGCACATTTGGAACGTTCTCTACTTTTGGTACAAATGGGATGCGGTGGTGATGTCTGAAGACAAAGGGCAGTGCAGCTCCTGTAGCATTTAAAGTAAGCAAAAGATTTAAAGTAGGCTTTCCTGTGTGCAAGTGTTTTAAATGTAAACACTTAAAATGAACCGGAAACTGTCTGGTTATGCTGTTTATGTGATCCACACTGAAAATTTTATTATTTTGGATTGAAGCTAAGTTTTTAGCAGATTGGATAGTGATTATGGCGATCTATGTCTGTTTACTATACAACAATTTTGGTAAGATGCTACATATTAAAGCAGTGCGTACATAAGTTTCTGTGTTTCTGTGTCTAGAAATGTAGCCTGAAAGTGACAAACTGAAACACAGCATGCATGTCTTGTTTACCTCACATTGTAAAATTGTCATGGATAAAACACAATAAAGCCATGTCATTATTTTCACATTGACCTTCACTCAGTTCACTCCTCATGTGCCACAAAATACAAATGTATTAAATCGTACCATAGAAGAAGCTCACGCTATTGCATGCTGGTTCAAACAGAAACACTGATTTTTTTGAAGCGATCGACGTTCAGCATTTTTTTTTTTTGTCCATCCATGTTTGACTTTCGAGTTAAAGAACACAGTGCAACCGGCTCTAGGCTTCAAAACCATAAGTTTTACAGGTCACATACACTTTGTTTGCATTGTAAATATTTGTATTATTGCTTTAGTAGTTCATAGCTTCTCTTCATATATGTACTGTATATTATATTGCATTATAACTAACTAACTAAACTGGAAGGGATTAAGTACAACCAAACTCAGGACTAAGAACAAGTAAAATTTGAACAAGTAAAAGATTCTTGCTATAGAGAGGCTTTAGATACATTTTTAGTTTGTCTTGTTACCAGTCATGTAGGCAAGAAATCCACACCGCACTTTGTCATATTCATATTATACATTACTTTTTCCAATGTAACAGCATGGTGAAGCAGCACTTTTCCAATTCATTAAAATACATTTATCTGCAGCAGTCAGAGCCATTTTGATATATTTAATATTCAGACTCATGCCTGAAGGCAATGTAGATTCATCTCCCAACAATCCCAGCCTTGGAGTTTAAGTAAGCTCTGAACCAGTTGGTTTTTCAAAAAAGTCCTTCACACCTCTCCGAGATGTTGCTCAATTTGTGGCCAAGCAGGACTCGTTTGTGCGTTTGTTTGCCAGGCACATATGACCATTGATTGTGCTGCTAAATATACATGGAAATATGGAAGGCCTAATTCTCACTTGCGTGGGATTCGACAGAGAACCTTCAATTCTATTCTAGTCTTCCCCTGCCAAAGAAACTTTGTTATTGTACTGTTTAAATGTTGAAAAAAAAATGCTGTTGGACATGAATGGGAAGAGTCCTAAACAGTAATAGGAACTTTAGAGGAAGATTCATTTAAATACAGTTTACGCCACCTGTCAAACAGACGGGCAATGTTTTCCATCTATCTAAATCTTGCTCAACCTTCCTAGACAGATGGCTATAGTTGAAAGAAAATCAATTTTCTTTTCTGTTTGATATTTGTAGATCAAGATAAGATAGGTAACTGTCACTCCATGTAAAAGACATGATCAATTTAGAAATTGCTTCTGCTACTGACTTAAAAGGCATGATAATGCTCTTGCTAGCATTTACCTTATGGCCTGATATTGCACCATAAATGCGTCACAATTCAACCAAATGTGTCAGTGAGATCCTTGGGTTTGGTTAAATAGAGACAAACTATGATGGCTAAATCCCAGATTCTCGGTCAAGTTCATTCTTATAATAATAATAATAATAATAATAATGTATGTAACAGCTCAAACTTAAGAGCACATTCTTGCACTTTTAAATTCTTTTATGTCTGTCATGTCATCTAACGTATTATTCATTACTTATCCTGATGTTTTAGTTTTGCACCGCGGTATCGTTTCAGCATCGGTATCGAGATACTTGGACCAAGTATCCTATCAAAGTCAGATTTTTGGCATTGTGAGAACACTTTGAAACGCTCTATCCATTTCACGTTCATAGTATCCATATTACCATTCCACATTAACACCCACTAATTGTCTAGACAATTAACCAACATAGAGGAAATGTCAAAGTCTAGACTCCAGACTATCTGACAGTCAGAGTATGCGAGTAGCCGATTATTAATTTAAGATTGATATCTTATGAATATTAATAATTATCTCCATCAAATATCTTCATCATTTTTAATAACTTGATGATAAGTTTGATGATAATTAAAATAGCGCGCACAACAGCTGTGAATCGCGACCTCAATGATTCTCATTTTCTCAGGTAGAAGTCACGAGCCAAGACTTGGGGGTGGAGGTTAGCATGTAAGACTGGGATCAGTAGAAATGACATCATCATGTTACAGAGCATCAATCAGGTGCTGAGTGAATGAGCAAGTAAAGTTTGACAGACTATGAATATCCCACTACATCTGATTAGTTATCGCAATTGAACTGTGTTTTTTAAAATGACTCAATGCTGTTTTACTTAAATCTGCCAACGGAAATGTGGCTACTGGCAAACCTCAAAGAGTTGAGCAAGATATAGTGAGCACATGTTGCAAAAAAGGGGGTTGTTGTGTTGGACACGTACATTGACAGCTGCTATGGTGACCATGCTGGAGCCGTACAGTTTGAGCCACAGCTCCTGAAAGGCCTTCCAGAACACCACGGTGCGTTCTGGACTCCTCCCGTACAACTCCATGATGTCCAGTCCTGCTGAGAACACCTTCGGGAGGCTCTGCATGGGACCAACACACCCATCTTTATGTCTTCAATTAAACCAAGTGTTGTCGATCAACTTGATCATATGAAAAGGACTTGAGTTTTAATCAAACCATGCATTCATTTTTATTTTTAGAAACCGTACCGAGGTGATGATGACGCCTCGGCAGCTCTTGTCCATCTCCAGCTTCTCCAGGTTGATGACAAACTCTGTGAGGAAGTCTAAATTCATAGCGTTGACCGCCGGACTCTGCAGCCGCATCACCGCCACGCCTACACACAGAAATACTTCAATCTGATAGTTTGAAGGGAAAAAGCAGTCCACACATTCATTTTGAAATGGTGTCCGTAGAACTGTTGCGTGACGGTGTTTTATGATTGACTTCACAAACAAACAGTCCTCTGGGTATCAGTCTCTCTGTCCCTCTTCCTCCACCAACAAACTAAAAAAAAGTCTGATTAAACTATGTCCACTTCCAAAGTTCTGGACAAAAACTGGGCCATCAGTAGTCCGGTCACATGAACACCAAGTTTGGTTCCAAAAGAATCATCATGTGTGAGATGTTGTGCCAAGATCACTCAAATTTTTTGCTGCATAAGTTAAGTTAACATTTGGCATCAAAAGTTAAAGATGATGATATTCCACGGACCAGGTGAAACCTTTACCTGTGTTTCTCTCAAAATCCACTGCAACTTTAGACGAACTGTTCCTCTGCGGAGACACCAGAACAGAGGACACACACACTCTGGATGCATGACCGTGGCAGGAAAACTGGGACAGCAGGCCTACAACACACACAGAAAAATCTATGTTTAACATGTTTACTTCCTCCGGCTTTGTATACAGCATTTTTTTAAGGCACCACACAACAGACAGCCACCATGTTGGATTACAGTAAGATTAAGTCTCTGTTAGGTTGATGTCCTGGTCCCAGAGGACTAATATTTGCATTCTGCACAGCTGTCAGTTGTTTGGTCTGTGGCTGTCAGTAGCACAAGCGTTTAAGGAGGGGGGAGGGTGGGGGGACATGGACAGGTCCTCACTCAGTCCAACTGTGTGACTTAAGATTGTCCTCTGTTTGACCTCAGATTCAGTCAAACATCAACATAGTCCATCCAAAGAAACAGTTTGGGTCCAAGCTTTTCAGCTCAGTTTATCAGAGGAAATCATTTCCTACCAGGCTGAAACTCTCAGCATTTACAAATTAAGTTTTCATTTTAAGAGAAAGTCAGAGGACTTGAACGAGTGAAAAACATAAAAACCTTCATGGTGACGTTCTTCGTTTTTCAAACTGGAGGAAAGTGGAGGGGCGCAGCGCGAAAAAACAAACAAACCTGTGACCTCTAAGTCTAGTAAACGCCGGTTTACTAGTGACAGTTCGCCGCTGTTTTTCAAGCTAAATCGATCGTTAAAGTACAGAAACTCGTTTGTGCATTTCACGCAGTTCAAGCGCTAACGCGCACACCTACCTGAAACCTCACGGCTGCGTTTGAACGCTGCACACAGCCGCAAAGCCATTTTGACCCGTGTTTGAGTGTGTGTGTGTGTGCGTGTATGTGTGAGAGACAGATTTCTTCTTGTTATTGTGGTTGGTGGTCAAACCAGCGTGTCGGTACAGCAGCGTCATCTAGCGGCGTGGAGGGTAAATCACGGTCAGTAAACGAAGCAGAATTATGCCAGCTCTGCCTCGGGGACATTCTCCGTTCATGGTTTAACGAGTTATCGGTGTAGTGGTCGAACATTAGACACGATTTATTTTTATTTTTTTTAATTTCAGAGAACACAACAAGGTTGGAATAATTCATTTATATCCATTCATACATAAATTAGATAGATAGACAGACAGACAGACAGACAGACAGACAGACAGATAGATAGGTAGATAGATAAAGATAGAGAGACAGACAGACAGACAGTCAGACAGTCAGACAGAAAGATACTTTATTAATCCCAAAGGAAATTCCAGTCATCCAGTAGATAATAATAACATCAAACAAGATAATAATTAAAAAAATAATATGATATATATAAGATAATATATAAAATACTATGTACAATTATAACATTAATAATAACACTATATAATCATATTCATGGCAAGTTTGCTTCTTAACAATAATGACATGCCTCCACTTCACCTTTGACCTCTCTGTGATCACTCTGTCAGCGTTCTTTTTTCAATGCTGATTATGCATTAAAGCTTATAGTCCACTGTGCGCAAATGTTTGATGTTACATAGGAAAGAATATCAATATCATGTAACATAAACTTTTATATTACTTACACACACACACACACACACACACACACACACACACAGCAGCAGCAGCAGCCAGGGACCAACTCCAAATCTACCACACAGTGCCTTGGTTAAGGGAAACAAAACCTGCATGTTCCCTTTGTCTGGTACTTCCTCTCTTTCATAAGTTGGCCCCTGTAGCGGTTGTGCCTTTGTTTTTATTATTTCCTTAAATTCCTCGTATGCATCAAGGAGAAGCTCTTGTTCCACTGCCGTAACAGATAGCAAACGCTCTGCGTCTTGCCATCCTGTCAGCCAATCGATCGATCAACCATCCAACTGGAATAATCAATAGTCACACACTGTGACTCAGGGCAAATGGAAGCATAAGATCCTATGTTTATTTTTTGTTGTTTTTTCAATTTTGCTTTCTGTCTCTGTTTCTGCGATAATATCAAGATGCTGTGAAAAGTCTTCACCATGAATGTTCCAGATGTGCGACTGTGACTTGCCATAATAAGATGATGTACTCTCTGGAGACTGAGGGCCAGGATGAGCCAGAGAAGAATTGCTTCATTTGGGATTGACTAATCCATATATATCCACAAATAATCCCAATTCGAGAATATTTAGAGGGCCCATCTTGTGAAGAGACTTATTATTTATGTAATCTAATCTAATCATAACTGTTCTGTGGGCCGAGCTGCTGGTGCTGTTCACCCTGCCTACCTGAGGGCGGTGCTGTCACCCCGTTGTGTTGTGTTGTGTTTTTGTTTGGTTGTTTTTGTGCATACGGTGAGTTTCAGGCGGCGGTTCAGGTTTGGACCGGAGACTGACGGAGCCTCCTTTGAAATGAGATCTGCTGATGCCGACTTCGCTCCAGTTTGTCCTGAGCTCCCAACCTGACCGTGCCGTGCCCTGTCGATCTTGGATCCCGTACCTTGTTTGTGTTCTGACCCTCAGAGATAGACGCAGTATAAATGCGGAAGTCAGGATCATCTACTCTCTTAACAATAAAGATGTCAAGCTATAAATTTGATCAAAATTGCAAGTCATTAAATTAGAGGAAGACACGGACAGAGAACCGCTGATCCTGTATGGACTCATCCCAGTCTGGTTTGGATGTTTTCTGATTCACTCCTCCTGTTTATCCACCTCATCTCTACTTCAGGGAACATTCAGGTTTTTCTCTGCTCCCTCACTGATTGTTGTGCAGGCATTCAAAGGAAACACAACGCGCTTACCTTATTTTCTCTCTTATAGAACAAATGACAGACGAAATGTGCTGTCTGACAGCATGTTCTGAAACACTGAGGCGCAGTCAACAGCTCAAAGTTCCTCTGTTCACTGGAAGAATGAAGTTAGTGCCATCGTCTCCTCTGGAGATGATATCTATGGGTAGGATGGATGATGGATGGATGGATGGATGGATGGATGGATGGGTGGAAGATGGATGGATGATGGATGGATGGATGGAGGGATGGATGGGTGGGTGGATGGATGGATTGATGGACGATGGATAGATAGATTGATGGATAGATTGATGGATGGATGGATGAGTGGAAGACGGATGATGGATGTATGGAAGAGGGATAGATGATGGATGGATGGAACAGGGATGGAAGAGGGATAGATGATGGATGGATGGAACAGGGATGGAAGAGGGATAGATGATGGATGGATGGAACAGGGATGGAAGAGGGATAGATGATGGATGGATGGGTGGGTGGATGGGTGGATAGAGGGATGGAAGAGGGATGGATGGATGATAGACAGACAATTAGATATTATCCACAATTTAAGCCTGTAGGAGGGGCCGCAGGAAGACGAGCAGGAGGCATCAATCTCTCTTCCTGATCAATATTCAATCAGCCAAGTCTGGTCCAATACTGAACAAAACTTTGTGTGTGTGTGTGTGTGTGTTGATTTGGACTTCTATTTTTAGAACCAGTGTGAGCCATAAACACAGAAAAGCACAAATGCTATCATGTTACAGAGTTGGCATTGAAATGAGCAACAATGCAGTGAACAATGTCAACAACATGGGAGGACTTGGAAGGACTCGGGAGGACCTGCCGTGTCTGATTTCAACCTGAGCCTTTTGTGCTTCTGGCAGATGAGTTTTCCATTTTCACATCCACTGTCCAGGAGTGAACTGCCGAGAGAATCAACAGGCAGCAGAGGGGACTGACCTCCCTCAAACCAGGAG
>OMNV01015818.1:0-12552 GCA_900303265.1 Brotula barbata
ATTAGAAAACAACCGTATCTCAAAAAAAAAGAATGTACCTCATTATAAAGTACAGTACCTCATTAAAAAATGACGGTACCTCATTAGAAAACTACAGTACCTCATTAGAAAACGACTGTAACTCATTAGAAAACCACAGTGCCTTATTAGAAAACGACTGTACCTCATTAGAAAGTGATGGTACCTCATTAGAAAACGACTGTATCTCATTAGAAAACGACAGTACCTCATTAGAAAGTCATGGTACCTCATTAGAAAACGACTGTATCTCATTAGAAAATGACAGTACCTCATTAAAAATTGACGGTACCTTGTTAGAAAAAGACTGTATCTCATTAGAAAACTATTGCACCTCATTAGAAAGTGATGGTCCCTCATTAGAAAACAACTGTACCTCATTAGAAAACGATTGGACCTTATTAGAAAATGACTGTATCTCGTTAGAAAACCACTGTACCTAATTAGAAAACAGCTGTACCTAATTAGAAAGTGATGGTACCTCATTAGAAAGTGGTGGTACCTCATTAGATAACGACTGTATTTCATTGGAAAATGAATGGACCTCATTAGAAAGTGATGGTACCTCATTAGAAAACGACTGTACCTAATAAGAAAACGACTTAGTGGGAGTGGGGCAGCTGAGCTGTGTCAAAGATCAGAGTGGCTACTATATCTTGTTTTCCTCCCGCGTTTGCCATCTGAGGACTTTGTAATGGCATAGTCCTCAGCAGACAAATCACGTGCTTCCAATAGATTTAGATGTACTAGATAGACAGATTAGATAGAATTAGTTGAAGTTATTTGGAAGCTATGAGGCAAAACCATATCTTTATATGGTGATCTGTGGCATTGTGTTCAGAAACCTCACTGATGATTTCTGTTAATGGAAGGTCTGCGGATTTAGGCCCATGAAACTCAGACAAACAAGACAATACAGGAGATGAATTCATCTATTTTCACCAAATTTGGTTGGTATGCTTGAGTGTGGAGTATCAGTTACAAAAACCAAGTCTTAGTGTTACTTGGCCTCGAGTGTAGTGGAAAAGGAAGGAGATAAAGTCTGGATGTGTAACAGGGTCATCACAAATGCAAAACCATCTTCAATGTTTCTGTAGACCATTTCCTGCCAAACATGGCTGCTGACATGTCTGTGAATCACAGCTCAGCTGACTCCACCCGATATTTCTTCATGAAGATCAAAGTTGAAGGGGTTGGAGTCTCATTCTGAGCCTGTCCCAATCAACTGAGAGGATGATGACATCATCACTATCCTTATCGTCACCCTGTGACCCTCACATTGCAGCGTTTCTGTCCTCCTGACTCAGACATGACTCATTCAGTCTTCAGACATGTTACAGGCATCAAACCAACAAGTTTTCACATGCATGATGATTTTATTCCATATATCTAGACTCTGATTATATATTTTGGGGTGAAGGGCTGAGATGAGATTTTTTTATCCTTAACTATAAATCAGATCTCTGGAAGTGGTGGACAGGGACAGTCTGTCTCATGTCGCTTCCTGTGTCCGCTCTAGTCCTGTGCTTATTCTTCAGCTAAGACTGTGAAGGAAATCCACTCAGACGGGCTTCATTATGTCAAACAAGAGATAAAAACAATGACATATCTTAACTGCTTCTGACCTTAGAATGACATCACTAATGTCACTGTCACCGACTGAAAACCCAAGAGGTTTTTGAAAGTGATAATCCTCAACTTTTCTTATGTTGAAAACCAACCACCAATTTTCCGTGGCATTGTTGTAAAACCACTGTTTTCGTTCTTTTTGATGATCTGCTTCATTGTGATGGTTACAGCAAAGAGAAAGACAGGAAGGACACGGCTGAGAGAGAACAAAGGGCACAGGCTGGAATCGAACCCCGACCACTATGTTACGTGGTGAACCTGTGAGCCACTGGGTGATCCAAAGAGCTGTATTTTATACGGAATTATGGGAGTGGTTGTTGGCCAACCTGTTGTTATTACTCTCGATATGTCAGTCACACAAGGAAAAATACACAAGTTTCTGACCTTGTGTCTTGACACTTTTGCACGGAGCCCTGTGCAGTCCATAAACCAGAGCAGACCCCCTTCAGATGGTTTGACAGGTCTGAGTTCCCGCGTGCCTGAGTGGTATCAGTTCTTGCGTCAGGGTCTCCCTCTGAGATAGAAAACAGTTTGTTGTGTTCTGGGCGATGTGAGCCAGGCGTGCTGCTGTGTTTACCTTCCTCCTCCCACCTCCTAATGCAGAAAAGCTGCAGAGTTCATTGACCCCGTCGTTCATCAGCTCACCCACCAACTCCCAAAAACATTCCTCAACTCTTTATCTGCTCCTATCCCAAACACGCTGCAGCCCCGTAGTCTGTGTGTGTGTGTACTAAAGCCGCTTAGCAGAGTCGAAACCTCGCTCCGGCTCACCTGCATGCCTTCACCATGACATCAGCAGGCCGAGCCAAACGAGGCCCACACAGATGGGGGAGGGACCACCGGTCCACGGCTGGTGGAATCAGCATCGCCGCACTAAATGATCGTCTCTCTGCACATTCAGCCTTTGCGTCATCGTCATGTGCGACACAAAGGATGTCTCAAATATGCTGTTTAACATACCTATCCATGATCAATGAGACTGTTTTCTATTCAGGAGAGCCAGTTAAATGTGTGTTTTGTTGTTTTGACCTCATAAATGGTCACAATGTAAGGCTACAGTTTATTTGTACCCAGTGTATGCTAGCTTGTTGGGCCAGTGTTTCAAAGTGGGTTGGGCTAACGATTGCCATCGCTAACGGTAACCTTTCCTACCCGACACAAGTAGCTACGGCCACGTGGGCCGACACTAACGTTACTCCGTCCGAGGACAGCGCTTCGACGTTCGGTCTAAATGACACCACTGAGACACCTCGTAGTTAGCGCTGTTAGTTGAGGCCATGGCCGACGGAGTGAACGCTCGTAGCAACGTTCCATTTGTTTAAAACACTGTCCAGTCGGACAGCTGGAAAAAACGCAGCCCAGTACGAGCGACGATCGACAAAAGGTCCTGAATTCAACGTCGACACCAAGTTAGACAAAGCGGTTCGGAGCAATTTTTCAAACAAAGTGATGCGAGGGCATCGATTCACGTTGACTGAGGCTGACTTTATACCCTGACAAGCAGCAGAAGGATGTGAATGAGTGAAAGGCAGCCAGAACAGAATCAGAGATGTCAGATACATACAACAATAAATCGTCATCGCATCAAAACCGACTACACCTTTAATATGGGAGTTGTATGGGCAAATAATGACGGGCTCATAGGGCACCCGCTGAAGATGGAAAGAGGTGCACATCGGTTTACTGCATGGTTGATATCATGTTTATGTCTTCTTCCCTTATTCTATTCAGTTAGTTCATTTACGTTAAGGAGTATTTACAGACATATTGTTTAAATTGTAAATGTAATTATCTTCATGCACGGGGACACCAAAGTAACTTCAATACTCAGAGCACAGCTGGAGGAGGACTGGTGTAGATTCAGCCATGCTGTCAGTGACACACTGGGCTGGCCTCGTAGGTCACGTGGTCTGGGAATGAACACCAGCGGCCAGAGGACTTGGGGTGCATTTCTTCATCCTAATGATGTCATGTCTGACTGTCCCTTCTTGCTTTGGTTCTTTGGGGTGAATTGGCGTCTCGTTGTTCTCGTGTTGAAGTGATTGAGTGTCCCGCTCTTGCCCCGACTTGTTTCAACACAACAATGACTTCATCTGACAAACGTCTTCCCACCATCCTCCTCTTCCCGGCGCTCCTGGCAGGCCTCCAGTCCTCCTGAAAGGAGACCCTGTTATTAGCGTGTCATTCAGTCGACTCATGCAGACCGTGACTGCATGTATTTTCACACTGCGGCTTTATGACTTTCAAGCTCGCTCTTCCTCACGTTGAATCCCTCTTTCAGCGTTGTTCCGATGAAACGTTGCGACCGTGACTGCAGACAGAGAGGTGAAGATCCTGAGCTTTAGTGACTCTGGTTCCAGGTGGCTCTCACACACACAGGAATCTCCTGACCAACGCCTCAGGACCACAACTATTTGGGACTTTCACAGCTAAATGTCTGCGACGACAAGATCGTCTTTGGACTTTCATCACCTGCAACATTCAGATTTTTGTTTAGTTAGAAGGCCAATGTCAGAAATGAATTTTAAGATTTTAAAGAGGTTTGTCTGAACATTATAGGACCCAAAGGTGAAGTACACACCAAAAGGTGAAGTGTACTTATCTTAAAAGTATAATGAACATACAGTACTTTATACTATATACTAAAGTAGATAGCTGCTCACCGTCTCTCTGAGACTGAGGAAATCTAAGTTCAATACCACTTCAGTCCACACCGATCAATGACTTTACACCGCATGAAATCTGGGAGATATGAGCTCATCCTGACCAATCATAAAAAGCAACTTATGACAGACTTCAGGACTAATCCTTCTACAAACTAATGACGTCATCACCCTCCGGGTCTCTGCTCTGATCCTCCTCTCTCTCTTTTCAGTCAGCATGTTTGTAAAGTTTCCTCTCCTGCAGCAAATAGAAATCTCTTCTTCCTCTGTTGACGTACTCCTTTTTATCGTTATTTTTCTTATTGTTATTGTTGTTTTGTTATTGTTATTATTAGCTACTGGATGACTTGAATTTCCTTCGGGATTAATCCATCCATGTACATTCACTCCTCCCCTCTCAACGTTTCACTCATTTGTGCTTGAGAACGGACACACGTGCTCAGTAAAACGTTGAATCATCCGTCTCATGATGAGATGATCTTCAGCCTCCTTAACTCCGTGTCTGTGCACCGCAGGCCTCTCAGTGTTTTACTCATGTTGTTGTAATTGCGAGAAGGAACAAGATGAAGCTGATAAAAAGCCCATTAGTTGGCGTCTCGGCCGTGTTGAGGATTTGGAGGAAGATTTGTTGCCTGCTGTGATAAATGATGACACGAGCGAGAGAAAAGAATTTGGTCTGGAAGGGGAGCCGGCCGGTAATCTCTGTAATTTAAAACCACTCTGATAGGGATTCACGGATGATTATGGAGCTCGTCCTACAGAGAGGGAGTTGATTTGGCTGACTTAAAGTCCTGGGAGATATAAACTAAACCCACCTCGAGCCATCACATTTTCTGTTGTCACAATTCGCAAGTTCTAAAATGAGAGCTCATTTGACGTGCCGCTCCTCAGACCAGCTGCTGCAGACTTGACACCTGGGTACCTACCAAGGCCGTCGGCTTCATGTGGACATTTTAGCCATTTTATTATTGATCAACTTTAGATTTTTTGGAATTCTGAAAGATCAGCCTGGTAAATTTAAAGTCAATGTGGCAACATTTTAACTGATCATGTATGTTTGGCTGCTTCCACATGATTGAGTGGGAGTGAGTGTTTACCTTATAACATCTGCCACTTTAACCCCATCTGGATGTTTCCTGACACTCACCCCTCGTTTATCGTCTCTGGTGATTGGTGGCGATTTAGTAGAATAAACGAAATGTAAAAGTTTGGCCTATAAGTGCTGTGCCTGCAGTAAAAGCCAGAGGTAGTGACGAACATCAGGAGTCACCCTCTGAAGACCATGACCGCACACAGTCAAGTCCTCAGAGGTCCCAGAGACTGAGATGTCCAACTGTGCATGTTAACTCACTCTTGACTTCACTTGTGTCATTTCCTGCGTTTGAGCCGCAGGACGATGACCTCAGCAGGGGGTGACACTGCGGGAAGTCAGGGCTGAGCGGACAGGAAGTGAAGGAAAGGACCCAGGTGTAGAAGTCAGCACACAGCTGGATGTGGGTCATGGGTTCAGAGGGGAACGTAAAGAGGAATGAGCAGAACGTCCATCAGAGTGACACAGCTGCAAACCCAAATCTGTTCCCCACTCGAGGTGTCTGTAGGGGTTGGTGTGGATGTTGGAGGACCACGACCCAGATATCTGTCTGTATACCTGTCTCTTTTTCTACAGGATAATATGAAACCCGTCCACGACCCAGTGGAAAATAAAAAAAAGTGCGGAGGCTGGGGAGCCGAGATTAAAGGTTGAGGGACCTGTAAGGAAGGGGAGGTCTAGGGGGGCGGCGTTGGTGACCATACAGGCTTTCACGGGAGCAGAAGTCAAATGTTAAACCTGAAACCGTATGAGTCTGCTGGGCAGATGTGATTCATTTTAAGCCCAGTTATGTCTTTATTTATGTGTTTGTTTTCCTCTAACACACTCTTAACAGAATACAAATGTCTGTGTGATGACAGATGATGAAGATATTTGAATTTCCACTTCCCGCATCTGCAGGCCTTTCGATGAGTCCTTATCCATCTTTGTTGGTATGTCTTCAACAGCACAAAGATAGAAGCTCTGCATGCCACAATAGACGCAAAACATATGTTGTGGATTCCCAAAGAGAGCTAAGTTATGCTATAATAATGCTAAAACTTTGGAGAATGGACCTGACTGGCTACCATTTTTCATTCCAACATGTATATCGCCACAATATTCTCTCAGCTATGTGGTACCACCAGATGTGGAGGGTGCCCCCTGTAGGCCAAAAAGTATCACCTTAGAGCAGTGCACACCTTTAGATGCGTGTTAATCCGTGACAGGTCCAGTATCTTTAGCCAAATCCATGGTACAGATGTAGCACGCCTTACTCAGAAGCTTGATGAGGTCTTCCAGGCTGGACATGGGGCAGGTGTCAAAGTGACTCTGACCATTCACCCTCCAGAAGTCAATGCAAAACCCTCTGCTGCCATCCTACCAGAGACGTCAAGACTAGTTCGTCCTTGAGCAGTGCTAGTAGTTGTTCTGGTATTCAGTACATCCTTTGTGCCACTGAGTGGTGTCTCTGAGGGAGATGTGATACACCACCTGATTGGTGGACCAGGGCCTCACCTGGACCAGCAGTCTGTTCTGTCTACTGACGGTCAGGCAGGTGTGACGTGTCGACAGTGGAAGACTGACCCACTGAGGGAAAGGCTTTCCTGTTTTTGAGCAGATTAATATGGACAGTCTGCCAGGATTTTCGTCTTTCTGGCATTGCAAATTCAAACCAGTGTGCTGCCCAGTGAGTGAAAAAGAGGAGAGGCAGCAATGTCAGTCCTTGCCATTGGAGACAAACTTTCTCGGCATAGCCTGGGGGTTTGGTAACAAAGCCATCATTCTGGCATGATATGGAATGCTATATTTTTGGGTTTACTTGACTGCACTAGCTTGAGCAGAATGAGCACTTTCTGTTCCAATCGGAGTGGGTAGCTTGAAGCCTAAATAACCCACTCAGAGAAAGACGCCCACTCCCCAGCTGACTGTCCACCATTCATCATAAATGCCTGATCTTGTGCAATTGTGAAATGGTATGTAGACAGCCCAGTCCACACGTGGCCTCTGATAGGTGGTAGCAAGTCAGATACTGCTGAATGTCACGGGATTCGTCCAGCTTGTCCATTGCCGAGGCCACACTTGGTCTTCACTCATGTGCAGGTGCAGGTTGTTTGTCTCGGTCTGGTCATGGAGATTCTGCTGCCACGGGGGGTGCCCAGAGTGGTGTTTGGTGAACTCTGAGCTGTCTCGATCCTCCAACGCATCATGTAACTGGTGTACCTGGATATGGACACTTCTCCTTCGCTGCTGCTGCCGAGGGTTGGTCCTCTCCTGTGCCCAGACTTTCTCTATCGGGCATTTTCCACCCCTGGTTTGGTACAGATGCTGCTTTGCCATTTCCACGACTGCCACCAAATGGGGTACAGTTAGGTGTGGTCCCACTGTTTCGGACTGGCTTAACAAAAAGGTCAAACATGGATCCAGGGGCAAAAAAAGGAAGAGCCAAAGTCCAAAAAAAGCCCCAAAATTGAGTTCTTAAAGACATACTGTCATTTACCTTGAAGAAAAAAATAAATAAACATTTACAGTCGTACCTGCAACCTTCCTCCGCCTCAGCACAGCTGGCAACCCAGTGTCCACTTGGAATGGGCAGGACCACGTGCAGTTAAACACGGTGATGAGACAATTAATGAAATGTCATTGGCACAAACTGTTTCCCAGTATTGCTGCTATTGTTGCCAGAAAATATTGGTATTACATATCTTACAAAAAACGTGTTATAAATCAAGTTTACATGGGAATAATGTAACATCTCCCCAAGCCAAACCGCCTCCCCCGCTCCGAACAGGCTGATTACATAAATGGCAGTGACGTACTGCTCCATGCTTTGACGTGTCGTCTGTCTGTGAGTGAATCTGTCCATCAAATGAATGCCGGCTCATTGGGGAAATGGGGACAGTGTGTTCAACGGTTATAACTTCATGTAAGTGTGGCAGATAGAGAGAAGGGAAGCTACTATAGGATAGAGCTCTACGAGAACATCAACATGTTTTATGGCCAACGTCACAGGAAAATACTTTCTGAAGCAATGCTGAACATTTTTAGATGATGAAACTTGTGATCTATGGATCCATAAGGGTCCATTTGAAGGCCTGGAGTTTGTTTGTAAAATCTCTGGCGTATTGCTTCGAGAGTTTTCCCAACAGGCAAACGGATAAAAAGGTATTAACTGTAGTATTAACTGTAGTGATGTCATCTCAACGCAAACACGCTTGTGTTTATGATCAGATTAACATCTGCAGGAGGAGGCGGGAAGGCAGATGTTCAGCGTGTTCTGAATCATCACAATTTAACAGACTCAGAGAGAGGACATGAGTCAGCAAATGGTGTGTCTGTCTGTGTGTGTGTTTATGTGTTTTTTTTCCATGCATGTCTGATATCCATCGTCTCATCAGTAACACATTGATAATGACACAAGAATAAAAATTTAAAAATGGTCCAAATCATTCTGATTCATTTAAAATTCATATTTTTACTGTTTACCCTGTTCTTAAATGCCTATGCCTGTATTTTATTGTCCTATTTAATAGTTAATAATCACAGAACCATGAAAATTTGGTGACTTGAAGACATACGTTCGGTTAAATTTTAAGATATGGCATTTTTATTGTCCCTTAAAAGTCTCTTTGTTCTAGATCATAATCACCAAAATGAATGTTTATAAAGACATTATCCAAGTTTAATCCGTCCCAAATGTGGCCTCGACTCTCAGTGTGTTCATTTGGAAGGACGAGTGTGGGGGTGGGGTATCATTTCACATTTCCTGTGTTGTTACAGATGATTGATTTACACGGAAAAACAGGTTGTGTTTTCATTGTTCTCCAGACTGACGGCTCAGAGGAGCATCGAGGATGCTGAGGAGGTGGAGAGAGAGCGCAGACGAAGAGCCCGGGAGGTTTCACGCTGGAAAAACAGCAACTCAAGGCCGAAGTCTTCGCCCGAAGATGAGACCGCATCAGAGGAGAGCATGTGAGTCCAAAGAAATTGGTTTTATTTTCATCGTTCTCTTCTGGTCCAGATGGCAAAAGAAATTGAAGTTACTGACACGTTCAAAACGTGACAACATGTGCCTCATACACACTCCGCCACACTCACAAAGTAGCTTTAAAAATCCGACTTGACAGAACAAGGTCTTGACAGGGTTTTGAAAGGACCAGATTTTGCCAGGAGGGCACCTCAGACCACTAAATGGATCAAATTGATCAAATCTCAGGTGGGAGCCACTTGTCACTCCATCACTTTAACCCCATCAAACCAATCTTGAGCCCAACGTTAATCTCTGTGGGGCTCCACTCCCCTGCAACGTTTAAGTTGAGTGAGATCGTGAGAACAGCCTCACTTTCCAAGCGTGACATTTCAGAAAAACGTTCCGATCTGCCGAGGTGCCCTGTGGGACTGATTCTGAGTGTCTCCTTGCTGCTTGTCAAACTGGTCTCCTTGTGTTATTCTCACACCCACTGTGAAGACTTGAGACCATGGTTTTGGGGTATCTGTGGACCTTTTTGTTTCTTCTCCATGTTTACTGCAGGTTTTGTGCCAAATGACAGAAATGTGTTTGGGCTTTAAACTGTGTGTTTGCGTTAGTTCATGATGTGCACCAAACTATGAGAGGAGTGAATGTGGAGCTGGACTAATTAAGGACCACAGGTGGGTTGGTAGAAACCAAATGAATGGGTTAGGAGTGAAACATGTCATCAGATCTTGGATTTATTGATCCATGTAAGAGGAAGGCCTCCCTGTGTGGTTTGGTTTTACAAAATGCAGAATTGCCGAGTTGCCTCATGTGGTGCGGCTGTAGCCTGTGGACCCCGTGGAGAGGATAATAAAAAATGTCCCTGAGGTGGGATCATTAAAGTTTGTCTCATCTCATGTCCGTTCAGTATACGCGGGACAGTTTGTGTCCTTTCTTGAGTGTGACAGCAACAGCAGTACATGAACTTCCTGTGAAGGACCGAAACTATGAGTCATCTGTCAAAAAAACTAAGCCGGCTGTTCACAGAGACTTTGTGTTCAGTTGTGGGTCTATCACGGCGCTCCGGTCCAGCTGAGGTTGCCGTGTGTCGTCCGACTGCTGCCTCTTTGTGTTTATTTTTTGTCTGCTGATGATGACTGAGTTTAACATATCGCTCAGCGTCTCTCCCAGCTGCGATGTTTTCCACACACACACTGCTCGGTTTCACAGCTTTAAAGTTTTACGCTCGACATTTAAACATCTGAGTCACAAACGCTTGGACTCCAACAAAGACAGGACAGAGTCTTCGTCCAACCGCTGTGCCCGAATGGGACGCCCCAGCAGCTGGACCATAACTGGTAACCTTTGATGTCACCACAACAGCACCAAAGACTGATGATGTACACGCCTGCTGTTGTCTCGTTGATTGGAGTGGTTGTTCACCAACCTGCTGTTATTACCACCTGCTGCCATTAGATGTCAGTGTTGGAGGGAAAAAAATCAGGACCAAAGGTTGTTAGTGTCAACACGAGGGATCATTTTATCAGGTGAACTTTCACTTCCTGCCACACAGGACCAAAGTTAAGTTTAGCTACGTCATCAATATACGACAAGCTGAATGGGCACCGTGGGACGTTGGCTCGGTGCCACGATCTCCATACGAGGACAAACTTT
This sequence comes from Brotula barbata, assembly GCA_900303265.1. Taxonomy (NCBI): domain Eukaryota; kingdom Metazoa; phylum Chordata; class Actinopteri; order Ophidiiformes; family Ophidiidae; genus Brotula; species Brotula barbata. Next base: position 11,009 of record OMNV01015818.1, read on the forward strand.
ATTTATTGTCAGACAAAGTCAAAGGTGGAAACCTTTGACCTTTCATTCGCTCCTTCGTGTCGTTACCGAGTTAGTGACTAATTACTCCCCCCGGCGTCCCTGATGGTCTATCAACCAAAGCTCCAGATGTTCAGTGTACACGTTCTACGGCCAGTCGCTCCGGGACCGCTGAGGTTGCTACGGAAACAGGTGGCGTGTGTTTCCGCGCTCCGAAGGGCCCTAAACTCACAGACGGCTCCTCACGTTAAACAAACACCTCAACAGGGAAACACTGCAAACATCCGTCGGCCCCTCGTGTAAACACACACACACACACACACAGACATACACAGCTGGCTTTTCATTACAAAACATCACAGGAATGTTTATGACAGGGCATCTTCGGGGAAAATTCCACTGTGTCGTAACTCGTCGCTGACTATTTAAAATGCATTTTATTTTCAGATGCCTAATTATACGTGGGACCCCTTCGCAGTAGCTCCGACGTAGCCTCTAATTATACGCTTCTCCTCACGCCATGCGGTGATGATGTCATTTGTTGTACGGTTTGCCGCCTTCGGGGAGGTCACACGGCGTTTCTCACCACGCTGTGACTCGATATGACCGTCAGGACGGTAAGGAGGCGTTTCTTTTTCTGTCAGTCCACCTCAGAGTCACGGCGTCCACGGCAGTTCATCGAGGCCCGTTAGCTGCTGACGGATCAGGTAGAAACTCCCATCATGCAACGCGTTCAGGCTCCTCTGGAAGAGGGATTGGATTAATTATCTGTGGAATGTGGAGTGAATTCCTTTCAGCCAGCTCATGAGAACAAAAACACTTTCATTCATTTAAACAACATGAGACTGTTCAAAAAAAAAGAAAAATTCACAGGAACGTCAAACTCAAATGTAAAATAATGACTTCGCTATGAAAAACTACCACGAAGACGAAGGCCAAGCACGCTTCCATCCATACATCAAACTCATATTTGGCAGTTCACCGTCTGTTTTGGACCAAAAAGATTCACGCAGAGCGCCGGTTGAAGGATGACAGAGACAAGAGGCTGAGGGATGATGGGTCAGGAGGCAGGATGAAAGGAAGCAGGACCCAAACAACACTCAGAGGAGCTGAGACGAAAAGGAAAACCACCAAAACGGCCTGGACGTACAGAGCTTTGTCATTTTCAAAGCTTCGTTTGCCGGGTCAAAGGTTGAGCAGCTTTCAAGGCCTCATTTAGGAGCATCAAACCCGCCACAAATACCAACAACAAAGGAACTTTGGGCGATTGCAGCTGCAATGATTCACTGTTGGAACTTTAAAGAGCTCACATGCTGTCTGTCTGTCTGTCTGCCTGTCTGTCTGTCTGTCTGTCTGTCTGTCTGTCTGTCTGTCTGTCTGCCTGCCTGTCTGTCTGTCTGTCTGTCTGTCTATCTGTCTTCTGTCTGTCTGTCTGTCTGCCTGCCTGTCTATCTGTCTGTCTGTCTGTCTGCCTGCCTGTCTGTCTGTCTGTCCATCTGCCTGCCTGTCTGTCTGTCGGTCTGTCTGTCTGTATGCCTGTCTGTCTG
>OMNV01015825.1:0-25378 GCA_900303265.1 Brotula barbata
ACTGCCATCCTTAAATCTGATCATAATTTAGTCATCACGAGAAGAGAGAGAGGGAGCTGTGTAAGATGACTGTTAATGATAGGGGCCCTGGTGGACAGAGACGGTCTTATTCCTGAAGTTAATACGCTTATTTGTTCCATCAGTGCCTACAGGCCGACAAGCTCTCAGTCTAAAAGGATTCTTTTGTAGCTGTGGTATTTGTTCATAATCACTATTAAATTAAAGTCAAGTACTCAGACTGCACCTGATGCAACCGGGAGGTGAAGTGCGAGCCGATGTGGAGAACACTGATTCTGGGTTTATATTTGAAAAATGGAGGATCGATGGAGGGATGATCCATCCTGGACCGTCAGGACATCAAGCAGCGTGGGATCGCAGCGACAGTTGTACATGGAATGGAAATACATGTATATCTGGAGTTACTGATGTGTCATAACATTCATGTACAGTAGGTGTGCATACAGGTGTATGGACTGCATTTTGTATATATAGGTGTATATATTTTGTATTATTGTTATTACTAGAGGGACCATGAGAAAACTTGATCAGTAAATGAACTGTAACAAGGGGTAGGAGTTCTTAGGTTTACTTCATTTTGCTCCTTTTCAGACTTTTTTGATAAACTTAGTTGTTTTTTATGTTGTCGCTGTCATGTTGGTGTCTGAAATAAATTATTAATTCATTCATTTATAGATCTTCCATGTGCACAAAGAAAAAAAACACAAAATCTTAAAGTTATGCATGTGCGATGTCAGCGTCAACATTCTTTTGTTTTGTCTTTGTATTATTCCCAAGTGTGGATGGAAATTACAGCATCTCCTCTCCCCTGAAATTAATACCGACTGCTACAAGCACATCTCCTATGATGCTGATTAAGAAAACTACAGCACCTCTACAATGACCTGAAGAAATCCAACAACAAAAAACATGACAAATTTTTGATTTATTGATGTTACATAACATCAATAGTGATTCTATTTTATAATCACAAAGATTAAAAATACCACAAGGTGAAAAAACACACCACAAACACACAGACATAACAAGACGAATACAAGACTAATTGTGACTTGAGAGCCAAACATATAACTTGCAAAATCACCTTTGACCCAACTTTGTTGCAGTGCTTGTTTTATTTCATCAGAAAACATTTTCGGTTTCACAGGACAGTTAACCAGCATTCACGCTCTGGTCTGATGACTTGTTGGGTCACACGGAAGTCATATGACTTACAATCCGACTCACAACTCTAGATGCGGCTGAAATCACTCTGAAACTAGACTGAACAACAAATCCGTGAATTACAAATACTAGACATCTAGTAAACTGGAGGACAGAACCTCTTGAGCCGGAACCTTATCGTCCAGCCCCAGTTTGAGTCAGAGCACTTTAACACCAACGGACAGGAATGACACATTGGTAAACAGACTAAGGTGAGACCTTTTCTGTCAGCTGTGTGTGTTTTCATGGAACCTCTTTAGCCATAATGTGATACTGAAAAATGTGATAGTTAAACGGTGTGTGTTTGATTTCACCACTGCAGGGATTTTACCGCGTGTCTTCATGACATTGCTCAAGGATGGAGAGATGCTAGCGTTAGCTGCTAGCTAACTCGCCGGTGTAGCGGAATAACGGTTGCCCCTTTGAACTAGAGACTGTAATAGGTGTGTCGGTGGTTGCTGTAGTGACGGCGGGTGTTTGATGAATACCATATTATCCTCTTTTGTTTGTACGTTTTCTTCCGGTTTTGAATGTCTGCCGCACCTAAGCAGGCTAAAGTCACCAGTTAACACGGACACTCGTTGATATGTAGCACTGCGGCTCACCATTACATTTGCAGCGGTGGGATTTATTTACACAGGGCTGTGGTAATAAACATGCTCACAATGCCACCAGTCTGTTACAGTGGCTCCCCCAGTCCGTGTCACAGGTTTGTGATTCGGAGTATTTGTTATTATGGTGAGAGGAACACACACACTCAGAGAGACTGTAAACAAATGCTCTGATGGTAGTGTATGTTTGAGTGACACTCGCAATCAGTGCTGGGGATGCTACTGTGAAACAATAGCCTTTAAAGCTACAGGCTACTTCAACATAAAGTAGTTGAGCTACAGTCAACTTACACTCTTATCAAATTTAGCTACACATTAGCTACATAGAAGCTTCCTCTAATGACTATGTTACAGAGGCCAAAATGATTCATCGTTTACAACTACTGGAGTCACAAAGAAATCTAAATTGTTACCATGCACGTCTGTACACAGACATCATGACATCATCAGCCTGCAGATAAATCTCTGATCTCATTGGTCAACATCATCCCCATCCATGCCATAAAAAAATACTCATCAAGCTCATTCTGGCACTGTGGTTGACACATACTGTACAAATACTACGGCCAATGCCACTTTTCGAGGACGACACAAATGAGGACATTGCTGATCTGTTGAAACAAAAACATTAGTCATACTAATAAAGCAAAAACAAAATGTAATATTAGAAATGTAAATTAAAAATGTCAACATACCCTTTATTATGGATGCCTTTATATTTTTGTAGAGGTACATAATTATAATAATGCAAGAATCTATTTATTTTATACACCGAATAACTACGTTCAACATTTTCATAACCAGCAGTGTTGAATGCTGGAGTCTGAAATCTTTGTTGCCATTTGACCTTCGTTAAATGTGCATTCTCAAAGCTGTAGTACAGTTGTTGTTTTGGTATCTTGGTCAAGAAACTTAACCACTAACGTGATCTCTAAACATTTGCTTTTACACATGAATCTCGCCTTAAAAATAACGTGTAGAGGAATTTTCAAGTATTAAGACTTTTCCTGAATTCTTTTTTTGCTGTTAGTAGTCACTTTGTCTTTACATTTGTTGCAGATGTTGTGTGTTTTTTGAAGATTTTTCTCAAGCTTGCTTTTGTCATAGTTTTGTGTTAACAACCTTACACCTGTTGGGCGACGGTGGTTTTCATGTGTACCTTTTTGTGAATGATGTAGTGACGTTTTAAACTGTAGAAGCAACATTTTTGCATGTACAGTTTTCTTTTTGACCTGCGTTTTCTGTAATAGCCTTCCTAACGCTTCCTTATACACCATTAACAGTCAATGTGGTCAGGTTACATAGAACAGCCTGCATCGTTATCCGACGAATGTCAGGTCAGACACGACTTGTGAAAAATCCTATACAAGAGGTGTGTGTGAAAAGTAAAAATCAAATGAATGACTTTTGCAACAAAAACATGGAAAACAGGTGAAAAATGATGCATTATCAGTCGATCTGATAATCACCAGCAGAAACTGCTAGAAATGGTTTGCTGACACGATACACATGCATGAAGAGTCTTACAATCACTGGGCTGTTTATGTTAATTTCATCATTCGTATTAACACATATTTTTGATTGGAAATGTCCAAAGTTATCGCCCAGCACTGTCAGGGATTAGATTGCAATGATGTAATGGCTTTTAAATAATTCACATGTGAGGAAAAGTGGAAGAGTCGGAGCTGTGGAGGAGAAGAAAATCAATAAGTGAAAGAGAGAGCAGATGAGAAGCAGAAAATGGAAGAGAGAGAGAGAGAGGGAAGAGACAGACAGTCAGTCAGGCAGATGGATGGGAACCCCACCCAGGCCTGCTTCCTCTTTTGGCTGCTCAGTCCACTGATAAGCTGTGAGGAGGAGGAAGTCAAGTGTTGGTGTGTGTGAAGTGCTGAGTGTTGACGATACTGACCCCGGTACGTACAAATTTACACACCCTTCATCAGCTTCTTCAACCGCTAGATAACTTTGTTTGTTGCAGGGTCAATTTGAGACTTCAGGAAAAATAATGAGGTTCCCTGACGGTGCATGAGCGTGTTTGTTTTATGAAGTGAATACCTGAGGCTGTATTGCCTCTGCTCAGCAGCTTCTACTTTTTCGTCAGTGTCAGCGTGTGACTTTGGTTGTCTTAGTCGGTCAGGATGGAGAATATGATCAGATTTTTAACACATTCATTGTGATGTCTATTCGTACATACAGTACCTTTTTTAGCATGCTGTATGCCGTGTCATTGTATTTGATATTATTTTCTTATCTCATGTTAGGATGTGGGTCAGAGTTGTTTTTGCTGCTGTTACATCAAAATTTCCCACCAGTGATTAATAATGGGGTTATCTTGTCTTAACATTTCGTGGAGATAGTTGATTATACTTGTGGTTAGTTGATTTTTAAGTATTTTGACTGCTTGTCTTGGTTAACGCTTGGTTACTACTAGATGGTAGTACAGATGAAGGATGGTACAGCCAGGACGCAAACCAAGCACTAATCACCAATGGATCTGGACGATGCATGTGTTTATGAAGCAGTTATATGAACATTTGAATTTATAACATGTTTGGTGTGGGGGGGGTTAAGATGATTAAACCCGAGTATAAAACTTAAAGATATATAGGATGCTATGGGCTGCTGCGTGGTAATAGAGTTGTTTGTGCTCTCTGAGTGCTCGACTGTGACCGACTGGCTCTGAAGTCATTTGCTTGTGAAAATCGCTCTGCAGCATCTGTTAACCACAAAGAAGACCTCAGAAAAGCCAGAAACATGTGTTGATGTGCAATCCTAAATGAGTCTCATAAAAATCAAATGTGGAGGAACTTTCCTGAATATTTTTTACCTTTTTAAAAAAAAAAAAATCTAGAACTATTTTGTCTATTTTTCTGTCTAGAATTTATGCGGAATCAAGAACGTTCTAGAATCAGTAATTGAATTATTTAGTTATTTCCATTATTATCAGTAATATCAACATGTGTATAAGGCACAGTGGAATCAAAGGAATTAATTATTAGAATTACTATAATACTATATTCTTTGTATTTATACTTTGGCTCACTTCCTCTTTCCTGTTCTATCTTTTCTCTGTTTCAGTGAAGCCACAGACCGTCTCTGATGTAATCACGGCCACTTGATGAGTCCTCTCACGCAGAAAGACGATTAAGTTTGGAGCCATCACTCCTCCAACGTTTCTTTCTGTCCTCCAGCATGTCATACAGTCTGCCTATTCTGCTGCTCAAGTAGCCACAGGCCTGTGTGTGAAGCTAAGTAGTGTAACAAACCACCAAAATGGTTTCCGTTTGGTGCCAGGTCTGTTTTGTTTGTGAATCTCTGGCATGAGGGCGCACCAGCTTCCCTCTGGAGCTACAATACTTCCCAGTTGAAGAGGAAGATACTAGGCGTGGATAAATGCCCCGTCTTGAGGGAGGAAGTAACTCCTGCAGGCTGTTTGGATCCTCTTCAGTCCTTACTCGTTTGGTCCCTTTCCAAAGAGACTTCGGTTTGGTTTTTACTGTGTTGTGGGGATGATGCTGTTGCCTCCAGGAGATTTGTGCCCATTTTGGAAAGCATTCTAGAGAAGGTCTAGCCTGGTCCGGCAATGGAAGGGCTTGAGGAGCTCGACATGGTTGGGGACATCAGCCCAGCCCTGGAGGCTACAGAGGACTTCATCCATTGCTTAGACGGGATGTCGGGCCAAAGTCAAGCCGGAGAGCCGCAGCCCCCCAGACAGCCTAAGCAGCTCCAGGAGGTGTCCAGTGCTGCTCTGGGGAAGCTGAGCTCCAGCGGCGTGTGGAGTCTCCTGGCCGGAGAGCAGCCTGAAGTGGGGCCTCTAGGCCTGGCCTGGGCTGATCACCAGCCGCCGTCGGCTTTCAGCCTGCTGGGGCTCGGCGTGGGGTTGAAGCACGGCAAGAGAAGCCGAGCACGATCCACCAACGACCTGGCGGCCCACAGCAAAGACTGCACCAACAACGCAGCCAACTCCTCATCCAGCGCGGCTTTCAAGAAGGGCCATAACCGATCCAGATCAGACATCAACTACCGTCCCTCTGCCTACACCGACAACGGACTGCCCACCCTGGACTACAACACGCTGAAGAACATGATCCTCAACCACCAGCAAGACGGTGAGAACTTGTTCATATTGAATGTATGTATGTATATAAAGGGGGAGGATGAAACATACACAAAACACGTTTCCTTTTTTGGGGACAAGCACTTAAATTGACATTCCAACAAGGAACACGAAGGATCTGTTTGGCGGCCTATGCTGATTGGATGCTGATTGGATGCTGATTGGATGCTGATTGGATGCTGATTGGATGCTGATAGGTGCCGATAGGTACCGTAACCTTTTTGGGGTTGTTTTGGTCGGCTGTGTTTCACCTGAACAAAAGTCACGAAAGGTCGCTTTGCTAATATGATAAGTTGAAATTGTTTACACGATGGCTTTGTCATAGAAACCTTGCAGTCCAGCCTGGCTGTGGTTGGAAAGAATGGACACCAATACAGTGAAACACACTCTGTGTCAGCCAACATTAATGTGAGAAAAGCAAAGGAACATGCAAGTAGATCAATGGAGGCAACGGCAGTGTGTGCAAGTCAGCAGAAAGAGAGGAGAGAGTTTTATTGTTTTCACGCTTTTTAAGCATTATGTTATCATTGCCATTATTTATTACTGTTATTACCTGTTACAGTGATGTACATTTATTTTATTAGGTGGTAGCACAGGTGTATCACACACAGGTGACTGGTTAAACGTATTTTATCAGTCAAAAGTACATTTTACACATTAATACATTAATGTTGGATCGTTTACCAGGTAATATAGTTTTTTTATTTATCATTCAATGGTACAGTGTCATACACAATTGTTCAGGCAACAGACAAGCCTCAAAATGAGCACATACAAAGCATTGGAATATAATGTAAAGGTTAGAATGGCACTTCCACAAATAAATGAAAAAATATATAGAACACATGTTTGCTGGATTGTGGTATGAGGTAGCATTAGATTAGTGAGATTGTGACCATTCATCAAAAGCGAAGCAATCTTTGGGTTTACATTCCTTTTAAATTAGCTATAAGAAGCCACTGTTATAGTTGGAGGGATTGCCTCAATAACATTATTGTCTTCTGTCATTTAAGTTGATTTAGAGTAAAAACCTTCTACGGGTCTAATGTTTCCGGTATTTCCGGCATTTTCCGATGCTGTAATACGTGTTGATGGAGGGCAGATAATTTGATAGGGAGCTTATTTAGGTCATAGTCGCATCTAAGGAGGAAGCTTGGGATGAGCAACCAAAGGCTGTTTTAATTTCTCAAAAGCATCGAACCAATTTATTATAAAAGTTCCATTAATACGATCTATATCAATGACATTAAGAGCTCCTTCCTCGTATCCTTTAACCATAATTCCTTTCCTGATGTAGAGTGGGTTTTTTTTCCAAATCTAATTAAAGTAAGCCTGCTGTATAAACTTTATAGCATTTTTTGGAGAATAATTTTTAGTAGTTGCTTTGGAACAGTCAGTAGATACTTCAAAATAACTTTCCAGGGCCAGGAAGCTTTTCTCCAGTAAGGGTTGGGTACCTGTCCAACACAGCAAAAAGTACAGTATTAATTAGTCTGAATATAAAACGAGGTTTACTCTCTTCTGAAAATGTGGCTTTCATTTATATACGCATATATTTTGGTAGACCGAGTTAACCATCAAATGAGTGACAGTAACGTAATGTGTGTGTGGAGTGGTGAAACAGAGGAGTGGACAGAAACTCAGCATAACCATAAATGACAGCAAATAGCAACAGAAAGTCTCACACTGAGTTGAAATGAAATGATTCCACATTAATGTAAATGAATTAATATTTTGTGAGTAAAAAGCCAATCAGTGTCATTTAAGAGTCTTTTTCCAAAAATTAGTTGGAAAATGGTGGTCTTCTTTTAGGGTCAATACCGTTATGTTTCCTTTGATGTTTTTTTACAGATATGACACCAGGGCAGCAGGGATACATATTTCTCTATGCACAGAAGAATTTTGAATAGCATATGCGATCAGAACGTTTGCACAGTCCAGTCCTGTATCATGCTGCTGCATGGGACATTTGATGGTAAAGGTATACTGCCTTTGTAAAGGTTGTGTCGGCGTTGTTGTTTTGAGGAGTTTGTTTTGTTTCTTTAGAATTGCTTTTTAATTCATTTTTCTGTATTTTCTCTAACAATTGTCTGGAATCTCCTCCCTCTAATTAATTTTTTTTTTAATTGGTAGTATGTCAGTATTGCAGAGACACCTTAAGATGCTGGTGATATTCTGGCAGACAGCGCAATCGGATCTACCTATAAACGGATAAACTAATATCTAGACAAATAGTTGCACAATGTGACGTTCTGTAATTCAAGTAAACAACAAGTCAACAACAACAGACAAGTAAAAGCTGTTTCATAGTTGTGCGTTACGAACACGTTGCACAAATTTGCGGAAGATTGGGGCAGAATGAAATTTGTGCGTGTCAGAGGTGTGTGCCTACGCCTTATTGTCACTCACATAATACGGTAAATTTATCATTTAAAACCAATTTAAGGCCTCTGATCATGTTAAGGCCATTACGTTCACATCTCACCAAATATAACGTGTAGTCGCGTTTGATGAAATGTGTCCATCTGTCCATGTAGATCTGATTCTGCTTTCTGCCTGAAGACGCTGGTGATGTTTATAATATTCTCCATAATGATCTCCGTCATGCTCATTGTTGACATACTAAAAATAATCCAATCTTCATGAGTGGGTGACACCAAAATCTCTCAATAGCCCAAACTGAGTAGAAAGAAAAGCAAATTCAATTCAATGCAATTCAATTTTATTTATATAGCGCCAAATCACAACAAAAGTTATCTCATGGCACTTTACAGGTAGAGCAGGTCAGGATCAAACTCTGGAATACATAGAGACCCAACATTCCCCCATGAGCAAGGAAAACTCCCCTTTTAAAGGGAAGAAACCTTGAACAGAACCTGGACTAGGAGGGAACAGAACCTAGACTAGCAGGGCGGCCATCTGCCTTGATCGGTTGAAAGTTTGTTATCATGATTTGTTCTGATGAATGGCATTAGGAGAAAGGTTATCTCGTAATTACGTGATACTAAGTCGTAATTACGAGATAACGTCCCTGAATTTTGATTTTCTTTGATATTCGAGAAATTGTAAAAGAACCAACATGTCCCTATGGTTGTATTTTATAGGATTAAGATAAGATTTTTTTTCATTGTTTAAAAAGGTTTGGCAGAAATGTTAAGATGTCCTTTGTCCTCTCCAGCTAATGATAAATTGCAGTGCGCTATTAGAATGGGATGAATGACAGGATTTTAGACGAAAGGTTTGGTATTCTTTGTTTTAGTGAACAGCCTGGTCCCGTGTCGTATGTAACAACACATGCACGTCTTGTTCCTGTATGTGGAAATGGGTTTAGAGCTTTTTAGAGGGAGCAAGTCGTGGAGCATGTGTGCAGCAGATACATCAGTGCACTGTACTTATGTTGAAGCATCCTCACAGAAAGCAATAATGACAGAAGATGATGATAACTTGAAATGACACAGCTGTGCTATGACAGTCAGTGTTCAGACTCACACTCACAAACACACACACAGGTCCCATTTGTTTGTGTGGTTTGTGTGTTTTGACCGTCCAAAGGCCTAAGGAGATCCTAAGGGATCCTGAGGGATAATAGCCTGTAATCCTGTCAGCAAATGGACTCAAATGAGGCGAGAGAAGAGGGAACCCCATTACCGGCTCCTGATACTGGCAGGATTATTTAGTATTTGCATACGTGTGAAAAGACATCAGGCTATTTAGTTTGGCACGGTGTGTATGAAAGGACGAACCAGGAAAAGGAGAGTAATAAGTGTAAGCTGGAGCGAGTTAGTCTGTTCATTCACCGAGAAAATAAAAGTACACCGTTTTCCATTAGAAGCAGCTGAGGAATATTAAAGGGGACACTATCTTCTGATTTTCTTTCAGGCTCCATTTTGAAGCTCTCACAATGCTGCAGTGTCCAAAAAAAAACACATGGATCTGCTTTTACTGTCCCTTGCTGCAGTACTACTGTGTACATTAAGTGAAAACAGGATGTTTTAGAATGGACGAACCAGCTCTTCATGATACGGAGAAAACGTGTGACGTGTGATAACCGTAAGGAGATGTGATGCGACAGGTGTGAGATTAATGTATTCTAAGCATTTCTAAGCATTTTTAAATGTGCATGCTACAAGTACTGGTAGAGATCTTAACATCAGATTGGTTATGGTGCAAACCCTATAAAACTGATCATAGCCCAGCCGTGTCAGAAACACTCATTCACTCATTTTCCTCCCACAATTCCGTTCACAAACTCAGGGATATAGACTTCATTTTATATTTGTCTTCTTCCTTCATACCCATGTGATAGTTCAAGGAAACAAAATGTGTATTTACTCATGTGGATGCGATGTGTCATGATGGAGGAACCCTTCTGCTACGTCCCTCTCCCAGTCCTTTTCCAGCTCCACTCTCAGCCTTTCGTTAACCTCAATGACTTAATTCATTGATTAATTACGTCATTTGTTAATTAACATTACTGCAGCAGTCTGTGATATGCACATTGTGTAAATCATTATTGCAGTAATGATCGAAGCAGCGACCCCAGACTGAGGTTTAGACTGCCTGTCTGTCCCACTGAAGTCCTGCTGAGATGCTGATTACCACCTGGGCTTCACTCTGGATCATTCTGTGCACAATATCCTGGCACCTAAAAGTCAATTGTGGCGTAATAAGACTAGCCTTCGTCCATTTATTTTAATGTTATTGATATTTAACTTAATGGTACGTGCCCGACTTCCTGACTGGTAAAAAAAAAAAGTGAGATAAAGTGAGAGTGCACGTGAAACAAACTAATATGAAACTCAACCCTCTGTGCTCTATATTTGTAACCTGTGCTTGGACTCAACCAGCATAAATGTGAGCCTTAAATCTGAGCCCCTTCTTTCACTAGGCATCATACATATATCTGCGGAAAAAATATTTACATGAAACTCTCTCGTCCAAATCCTTATAATTTGCACTGTGTGTTCAGACTCTCCCAGTGATTTAACAATTTAAACAGGAAATGTGTTTCCTAGTGTGAGGTGGTTTCCATGTTAGTTTTTTTGCAAACCAAGCCCTTCCTCATAAAGTGAGAGCCAGTTTTACAGCCATGGTTCTTTCAACGTGATTTGCATGTGCCTTCATTTTCTCACTTGCACATCAAGGCAGGCCCCACTGAGGTCTGGAGCCAATACAGAGGAAAATGGAAGAAAAGCATCACCAACAAAAATTCCTCCTGGAATACATACGAATACTCAAAGTTTACATTTTAGAGTTAAACGACTTACAGCCGTGTGGCAATATTTTTAGAAAATTGAAGAAAAAGTACAACATTTTGTGAGCAGTGGGATTTACCAATTGCACATTGTCACATGGCATACGTGGAAATTGATTACAGTGTCAATGGGTCAGTCGATGAGAAACATCGAGCTGGTGCAGCGCTACAGATCTCCACTGTAGACGGCCGTTGACGGCCTCACGGACCGCTGGCCATGTTGATTAAGCGTAGAATGTTAATATTATTTGCTAATTGTTTCAGCGTGTTTATGTACTAAATGAATCTATCAATGTCAGTATTAGTACAGCGTGATATTGTAACATACCAGGTGTAGATGAAGGTTGATTGAACAGAACAGCCTCTCTCACCACACATCGGATTTTTATATCAACTCCCCCAAGCGTGAAGACCACCAGCCAACCAGGCGTGATTTGTTCAAATTATTTGCATATTCATTAATTCCTTGTTAACACAGAAAATCCAAGATTGCAGTGACGCTGTGTCTACTGCTGTTTTTATAAGATGGATGAGGCACTCACCACCGTCCAGTTAATGGTCTGTGACGGTGTGAGTATTACCTTCTCTTTTTTCCTTTGTGATGGAGAAAGTGGCAATATAAGCCAATTAGGCTTTTGTTTTGTGGCGAAAAACTGAAGGCGGTACAGGCGAAAACCATAAATCACTAAAATACGCTCAGAGAGCCCACACCTCTGCCAAGGCCAAACAGTCCGCCAATTATGACTCTGTCCCACTGTGATGGAATGTAATAGGACCATGTTCGCTCCTCCTACAAACCGAGTTTTTAGAGCTTGGATTCATGCAGAGTGCAGTCACACTGACCATGTTCAGGCAGTATAATCCTACAAAAGTAGCATAACTCAGAGGCATTCATGGTACGTAAAGACACCACATTACACAGGTATTGTGCTGATCTCAAACTCCTCATCTGATGGACTCCCTTTCATGTATATATGTGTCCCACAATTCCTGGTGTGTTTCAACACGTTCACATTGTTTTTGGGTTAATTCATAATCTCCCCCCACACTGCTAACACCATGAAAGCACCACACATTGAGGACGTACCCTCCTAACGCTATCACATAGATGCTATTAAAACTAAGGCTCATCACATTCATACACAATTCTTTCCTCTTTGTACCTCCTCAGCTGATAAAAGCAGCAGTGGCAGTGTGGTGAAACAGGGCGAGATGGAGCAGCGTGAAGGGCCCAGGGGCCGCTGGACTCCCTGCCATGTGGAGTTGACCGCCTGTGAACTCCGTCTGTACACCCTCGACAGCAGCGCCAACCGCCAGCTCGGAACCGCCTACTCCTTGTCGCATTGCCAGAGCGTCATCTCACCAGCACCCTGTGGCCAGAGCACCCATCCTGCAGACCAGCACACACTCCAGGCTTTGTTCTTCAATAGCACACGTCTTCAGCTCAGGGCAGCCAACCAATGGGACGCCACGGAGTGGAGACGGCAGATTTGGGAGAAGGTCCTAGCAGCCAGGCCAGTCAGACAGGAGAAGCATCAGCATAAGCCCGGGGTCGAAAATCAACAGGTGGTCAAGTTTCCCGCCCCCAGGTCACCCTCCTCGTCGCCCTCTCCCTCGGGGCTCGACACCAGGCCTGATGGTGACAGTGACACTCCTACAGCATCGGAGGCCTTGGTTGCTGTTTTCCCTTCTTCTAGGATCCTGAGCAGACCCACAACCCTGCCGTTGTTCACCCAACGCTGCCAGGACATTGTCAAAACTGGGCTCCTCTACCAGCTAATGGATCAGAACAACTGGCGGACCTTCACCTTTGTCCTGACCAGATCCACTTTCCGGGCCTACCCCACAGAAGGCCGTGGGCCTGTGTGTCAGCCTGTCCTTGAGTACCCGCTGGCTTCCTGTTTGGCTGTGCAGCGTGATCAAGAGCAAGAGAATGGAGCGCCATGGACTGGGGCTTCCACGAACAGAGGAAACTGTTTTCAGGTGGTCTACCCCAGGGAGGTCCTCCGACTCAGAGCGGACTGTCAAACCAAGGCCCAGGAATGGGTGGAGGCCCTGCGGGAAGCTGTGCGAGCTCACAGGCCCGCCCTGAGAGAAGGTGGAGAGTCCGGAGATGGTCCTCTAGGCCTCCAGGGGGTGCTACTGAGGTCCAGACCATGCCGGGAGAGGAGACAGCGGGAGGCCCAGAGAGCCAAGCGCCAGTCTGTCACCACCAGTTTCCTCAGTATCCTAACCTGTCTTGCTGTGGAGAAGGGGCTCACAGCGCAGAGCTTCAGGTGTGCAGGTGAGTAACCATGGAAACGTACACAGGCATCTCCGTATAGGATTTTATTTTTAATCCACGTAAACGTCATCGTGGACTTTTAGTGGCATGTAAGGAGATGTTAGGCTACTCAAGCTAGGGGTACCCAGGTTGGGTAAACTAACACGGGGAAACAAGAGCAGAAAACACAAAAACAACAGAGAAAACTGCAAATTCACAAGTCTTATCTCCACTGCTACAAAAGAAATTGTATTGTTCACCAGAAGACATCAAGGTATGAAAGAAAAACCCCATTGTTGAGCAGGCGCTGCTGGCAGATTGATGCCCCCTTTGATGAACGTGCGTCCCACAATGCCTTGTTTCTCTTTCTGAAGGTTGCTGTGAATTGGTAATCTTTATCCACACCGCTAACACCCCAACAACAACAAAGATTAAGGATGCACACTTCTAACATCATCGTGAAGATTTTTGATGATGGTAGCAGACAAACCCGACTTACCTAAAAAATTTAAAGCTTTTGTTTAATGTTAATATCATGGACACACATCAATTATTCAGGAGCTTGAAAATGTAGATAGTTAAAGTGGGTAAGAAAAAACAAAAGTAAAGAAATAGCTTAATTTTAAATACTTTATTTAAGGTGTGAATTTAATGCCTTAGATGCCTTAAATGCCTTATTCAGGCTCTGCAAAGAAACACTGTTGGAGACTAATGAAGGGATGCAGTCGAATGGGGGAGAGAAGGGGAAGAAATGGAGACAAAAAGAGGGAAAACCTGGGGGAGACCTTAAGAGAGAATGATTTTTTTCAAAGCAAAAATGGGACGAAAAGGAGAGAAATGAATGCACTGAGCAACCAAAGATGTGTTCTGTATAGAAAATAGATGTATCCAGCTGTCCCTCCTATCCAGCTCTACCCAGAAACCCTCAACCAAACAACAACGATTAGGGCTGACCACTGCAGCATCCCCAGGCCGCTTTCATTCATTTTCATTCATTCATTTTTTTTCCTCTCCTCCAGTCCGTTAAGCCTACCAATTATCATCAGTTGCCCCCAGACGGCCTCTGTCCTTGTTCCTGTTTCAGCTGGCCTTTCAAACAGCCCTGCATTAATAAGCCAGTTGTTACAAATGAAAAGCGAGGTGAGCGGTGATTATTCAAAGCCCTCCTAAGAGCGAGAGGAAGCCCACGTTTCACACCCAGGGAGAGTAAAAGCACCGCCTGCCATTTATGGCCTGTCTGAGGCTCCGCTATGGAGATTAACAGGAAGGAGGATATGGGGAAAGGATAAAAAAAACCAACTAGATAATGGAAAACACAAATAGGACCAAAACACGTGGCAGATTCTTATTTATGTCAGTCACATTCATTGCTTCACTCATTGTTTTCATTTTTGCCAGTTTTTATAGAAATTCTCTTTTTTTTTTAGAAAAGTAACAGACCTGTTTAAAGTGGGGCATTGCATGTACTGTGATTATAAGGCTCAAATATGCCTACTAAGGCTGAATTTTCCTATCAACATCATTAACTCCTGGGTTGGGTTCAAGTGATCCAATACCGATCTTTTTCTCTCCCGTGACACAGATCGGATATTCTCAGATCCGGTTCATGTGGAAATAAATCCGATGTAATTGGATATCTACCAATGCCTCTGTCTTCCAAGTGGACAGATCGGATAGTTTCCCGCCATTGCGGGTCGCACATCATTAAAAATTTGGCAATTCTGCATTTAATGAGGTAAATTCACGTGCACAAATGATTACAGACAGGAACAACCTCCCTCGTACATACTGTATATATTTAACAGTTGTTCATTTCCATATAATCTTGTCTGAGCCGCAGGGCGCCGCAGTGAGCGGAGGGAGGCCCTGAAGAGCCGCACGCAGCTCGGGAGCCCACTTTACATGCTCCGCCTACATAAATAACAAGAAGAGAATTTAATCCTGTTCATTTCTTTTTCATGAATATTCTGTCGTGAAACTTGCTGAATCAAAGCTCGTGTACTTAATTTTAGGATCACTGCTGATGCTGACTTAAACAAACAGACCTCTCTTTTTTGTCATAGCAACACACTTCACTCTCTTTTGCGAGAGTTGCCGTGCAGCAGCTAGCACATCAGCACAAAAAGTTTATAGACACGTCTTGTGTGTTCATTGGATTTTCTGTCACGCACGGAAAGACCAAACAAAAAACTACAGTATCAATGGAATAAATCAAAATGACAGCCATGTTGTTGGTGATGTAACGTCTGAAAAGTCGGTCAGCTCGGTCTGGTCAGGTTTGTTGATTGAGTTGCTCCCCAGTATGAGCAACACACGGGTTTCCTGGAGGTTCTCTCCAGCACACGATGGCCTCTTTTTATGGCCTGTACTGCCATTGTTCTGTGATAGTTATTGTTTAGAAAAGAATACAACTATAACCAATGAAATCATAAAATTAAAATTAATTCAGTTTTTTGAACTTGTGAATTGATTTCAAATCTGGGTTGCTAAGGTGCCTCACTACTAAACCCACTGCACATTGCTGCCATATAATGATACATTTTGCATTGCTGCAGTTCTTCAGTTTTGCTGTGATTTACTGCCTCCGATGGGGTTGATGAGGGCAGGTGCAGTTTGGGTCATTTGAATGAAGAGCACAGACCCAACGCATATAAGGAACACCAGTGAAACAGACATCTATCTGTAGAAATGAGCTTAATATTGATCCAGACTGATAAACAGACCTCTCACTAATGGGAGTTGATCCCCTCGGTCTTATATAAGTTGGGTGGATTCTTGGATTGCAGGTTCAGGTTGGGTCCAAACCTTCAGACCCGATTGAAGCTCTAACCTGAATGCACATCTGATTATTTATTCACATATTAATCCTCTGTGCTAAGAAAGACCTCTTTATGACAGCGACCGCATATCCTTTCTCTTTGAACCCGTTCAAGTTTATGCTTTGCATATGCATGCCACGCCCATCCATACATACCCAGCGATCGGTCGTTTTACATCTAAATGTAAAATGTATTCAACTAATTACACTTGGGAATTGCTGCTGTTTTTTCAATTCTGTTTGAAGAAAATGGATAGGGTCCGTTTGAAGACCGTGACTCCCAATCACCCCTCACGCCACACACACAACACATTATGTGTTCTCCGATTTGCGTCGTGACCCCCTGTCGTCGCACCGGATCGTTCCCAGGCTCCCTAACGCAGACTGTGGATCTGATAGACGGAGGGGTGTTGGCTCAAGTGGGAATCAGCAGATATGAGGTCACGTCAACACATCACATCACTCTCTCTCCCTCTTCCCGTTCTCCCCGTCATTTTTGCACCTTTTTATTTGAGTGTTTGGTCGCCGTGAATGAGATACATCAAAGCAAAGGGGCTTTATTCACACACACACACACACACACACGTACATACACACACTCAAGCTCTCACCAGCGTCCTCTCAAAGGTGTGGTAGCTCGCGGGCAGATGAAAGCACGAGCCCCTTTTGCCCTGATGTCATCTCTCTCTCTTCCTCTCGCTCGCTCACTCTCCACCATACACTCACGCCAGGCAGGTCAAAGCGACCCTTTCTGGCTACAGAGAGGCACGGTACAATCGGTAGACCTTTGAGCTGCGTTTGAATTCCCATTCATCTTTGCTTCTGTCCTTCTTTCTCTTCCTCCTAGAAAGACATATAAAAGATCAGAGGCGTGGAGGAAAATTAGTTGTTACTATGCGGTGAAAACCGAGGAAGCAGCAGCAGTGAAGTTTGTCTGATTTCCGTTGGAAAGTAGAAAGTAGTCGTGCTGATGAAGTCGATGTCGTTACCCCGGTGTGATAGTTTGTAAAATGTTTACGGTGGTGCTCTACAATGAACTGAATTCAGATAAAAAATGTGATTTTGCTGTGTGCATTTTCTAAGTTGTGATGTAGTTAAACATTTTATACACAGGACAGTAAACAACAAAGGGGAACCATCAACAACATGAAAAAAAAGAGTAAACAGTGACAAGCAACCGTCAGCGTGCTGTCGCTCTGGTACCAAAAATCACCCACACTCTATTTCAATATACCACTATGGACGAAGAACGACATCGGCAATATAACATAGAGAGAGTGAGCACTGCATGGAATTTATAAGAAAAATAACCGATGGGCTCGAGACGATAACGCTTATTTATGTTCATATACAGCTAACGTTGGCTGGCTTGGAATGAATGTTTCCACGAAAGTCAGAGGAGTGTAGAGACGAGCTCTGAGGAGACCAGACGTCCACGTTTTCCTGGCCTGCCCTCAGCTGGGATTGGTCCTCGCTGTCATAATATGAAAACGCTGTCAGTGGGGATTAATTAGTAGTTTCATTTTACAACATACCTCTAAAAATCAAAGACGTGACGATAGAAGCACTGGTTTGTTATGCTGTTCGTTACTTCCTTACAGAAAAGATTTGGGATTTGATTCAATGCTCTTTGTATACGGGACAACCTTATTTTTTGATCACCTTCTTTGTGTAGGGTGTAGCAACAGTAAAAATAGAAAGGGTTCTCAATGGTTCTCATTGGTCTGGTCCACTCTTTGGACGGGTGAGACTTTGTGCTCTCAGTTTTGAAGCCCTCTTGCTGCGTCTTGCGGTTTAGTTTGGACCGAACCTATGGGCGTTCTGCTGTTATTTCATCTGTTGAGGCTTTCTGCTCGGTCTCGGACACAGTAGTCCAACTGCTGCCTCTGTGGCACACGTTTCTCTGCTGCCACATCTTGTCCACATGGTGTAGCAGCTGAGGTTCAGAGTATTCTTGTTTGCGTACGTTTGCAAGGAGCATGCATTCATGAGTTTTCATATCTGCGGTCCTGTAACTCCAGGCCTCATTTGGCCAGTGGGTCGGCCTCGTGGTCGGCTCCTCAGAAGTGACACTGACTCCCCGTCCTGTGTGGATAAATTGACCCTAACCAGTGGACTGTGGTTTTGTGTAAAAGGATCCACCCCGACAACAGCCTGAGCTCTCTGCTGTAATTAGTCATACTACAACGCAAAGCAAGGGATTGATGCTGACAATTTTTGGGTGAACTGTGGGCTGGGGTCGGGGGTTACCTTAATGAGCCTGAATATCAGCCAGGGTCAAACCAACAGGATGGGGGAATGCACTCAGCAAAGATTCATTGAATTGAACACGGGGGGGAGAGGCAGAGAAAAGGAGGAGCGAGGGAGAAACAGAGACTGGAAGGAGACAGAGAGACGGGAGATGGCCGCAGTTATGGAGCAGGTAAAGAGAGACAGTTAGAGCTGAGAAAGACAGCAAAGGAGAGCGAGAAACAGGAGGGAGGACGAGACAAGGGGAAGAGACAGACAGATAGAGAGAGAGAGGGAGAGAGAAGAGGGAGGTCCAGACTTCATGTTTTCTGAAGCCAGACAACAATCCTTCCTTTGCTTTCTTCTTGTCCGGTCTTGGTTTGTTTTCTTCCTCCAGGCCCCATGTCTTCTTAGATTGCGTGGATAAGGGACACCTGTCACCCCGCTGCAACGCGGGCGTGTTTAGGCGAAGACGGAACTTTAAAGAGGCCTGAAGACAAAGCAGCAGCGGTTTAACATTCAAGCTGAATAGAGTGGAACGTCTGTTGGTCCTCTCTGTCCACAAAAACCTTCTGATTGAAGTCCTCTTTGTTGTTCTAGAACCAAACACTGCTCATGTCTGGGATACCTTCAAATGCTTTAAAGTGGACGTGAAATTAAAATGTGGTGCGGCAGTGAATAGCACGAGTCAAAAGAAGATGATGCTTTAATAATGTTGAAGTACTTTTATTCCATGTCTTGATTCAAATTAGGCACAACGCCATTGAATGTTCAGAAAATCGTTGATTATTGCGATTATTAATTAAAAGCGTGGTATCGTCGCCCTCAACATCTAATGTGTTCGCTTGCTGCAGTGGATGCTGCCTTTGATGACATCACAGCAGGCCATCACGAGGGATGGTTGCGGGACCGCAAGATTTTCCTCTGCTGCGTGGCGAGGGAAAATCTCTGCTGTGATGTTAATGAAACTGTGGCCAGACAGACTGGAGTGCCAGGTGGAGTGAGTCTCAGTGTAGTACTAGAGCTTTACATTTATATGAGTTTTTAATTTCCAAAGCACATGGATGTGTTGGTACTGATACATTTTTGCACTGTACTGTGCCGTGTGAGTTCTCTGTGTACTGTATAGTACTGCACTGTAAGACCTCAAGTGTTACTGTAATTACAAATTACATTATATTTGCTGTACAAAGTGTATACTGTTATACTGCATCTGAGTAGGATTCCGTTTGAGTCACCGTAGCATTGAGTTAGCCGGAGAAAAAAATGCCTGAACAATTTGACCACCGCTGTTTGCTTTACATTTTGGTGGTATTGACTTATTTACCACATTTTCAAGTATGATTTAACGGTTTTGGGTGGGTTATGACCAATAAAGGTGAACTATGGTGCTTTGATAAATGCAGCTGGAGCATTGAGAATGTTAAAATGTTTCAAAGAAATCAGCCAAACCAACTGAGAAACAGTCAGTAAGTCAAGGACCAGTTAAGGATGCGTTGTCATATGATCACGTGGCGTGACCTACGTGGTGATGTCTTCGATTTTCATTGTTTATCTACTAGTACAGAAACAGTGTAAATGCATGGATCTTACATGCAGCCCGTTGTTTATTCACAAAACACAAAAGAAACTAAAATACTGGAGAGAGCAAAGTTTTGAAACGGAGCCAGGGTTGGATGTCTTGGAGTGTTTGCCCCTGGTTCTGTGGAGAAGGAGGAAGGCTGTTGGGTTGGTACATTTCAGCCATCTCATGGAGGAGGCCCTGCTTTGAACCAGCGTTTCACATTCTGGACCATTTCACATTGGGGACGGCTTATAACGGTTAAAAATAAGGTTTGCAAACCAGAACAGAACCGGATCCGTGTTGCTACAGATGTCACGATTTAGTGTTGGCATCCAGCTCATGACTCATTGAAGGCTCACATTGGTTTGATTATTAGTCTGACTCTCTCTCCTCAGGTTGTCAGCTTCCAATCGGCCTTAACTCCGGCAAAGCCAAGGTCTGCTATTACAGCGGCTGGTACTACTGCCAGAACTGCCACCAAGACAACACTTTCCTCATCCCAGCACGCCTGCTGCACAACTGGGACACCAATAAGCACAAGGTGGGAAGCAGCCCACGCAAACCGTATGAAATCACTCACTGTTTGCTAAGGCGATAAACCAACTGCTTTTTGTCAAATGTCATGTAAACACCATATCAAGGAACATATGCAAGCCACTAAACATTCCTCTACGTTAAGTTATATGTTTACTTACATACAAATATGTTTACTGTCGTTTTTGGGAAGTTTTCCGATGACATTTGACACTGAAACGTCTCTACTTATTCCCGGTCTCTATCGTGTTGTAACCTCATCGTGACTTCACACATCGCCCCATAATGGAAAGTGGCTGAAAGGATGTTAGATAGATGAAGATGTGCATGAAGCGAGTCTTAGGGAAATTAGTAGCCAAAGAAATAGAACTTTACAAGGTCTATTTTCTGTTGTGTAATGATAATGATGGACATCTGGAAATCCTGATGCAACCCGGCTTCTGTTTTACCCCCACAGGTGTCAAAACAGGCCAAGGAGTTCCTTGAGTTTGTGTATGAGGAACCTCTGCTGGACATTCAGCAGCTCAACCCGTGTCTGTATAAACACTGCGAGCCTCTCAGCATCGTGCTGCGTCTCCGCCAGCAGCTCCAGTCACTGCGGGCCTACCTGTTCAGCTGCCGAGCCGCCGTCGCCGAGGACCTCAGGCGAAGGTAGGGGCCGCAGGGTCTGGTAGCTGTGGGGTTTTTTTCACAAAAACTGAACACCACCATAACAAAAACAAAGTAATTAATAAATGGAGACAGGTTTATCCGTTTTTACCACCAGGTGTCAGTCACTGTTTTAGTGACACAGAGAACACTTTCGTCAGTTGGCAGCATTCTGTCCTAATGTAAAATTGTTCCTAACTTTGATGGATGCAGAACCTGGAGAGTGAAACATAAAGTGTGCCATCATAGAGAGGGGAGGGCGTAGCGTGTGTTTCTATTGTTCTTCAAACCACGCAGCAAGTGGCCAATCGCTGTGTGAGGCTGGTTTGCCTGGCGGTGCATCGGAGAGTTACATGATTATGCGTAAACCTCCTCCCCAAATAGGACAGTGGAAAGTGGATTCTCCCGCCTCATCCCTGATCAGCGTGTCGGCAGCGAGGCTCAGGTGGTAGGGTGATCACCTAGTGATTGAAGGGTCGCCGGTTTGATCCCCCGCTCCTCCGTGTCGAAGGTCCCTGAGCGAGACCCTCCGGACAAGCAAGCGGGCCTTGGTTACCTCGAATGTCGGTGTGTGAATGGGTGGCAAACAGTGTAAAGAGTTTTGGATAAAAGAGCTGTAGAAATGCAGACAATTTACCATGTCAGTGCTCAGGAAACTACTGCCAACCTTAACTTCCAGCAGACACAGGACAACATGAACAACCCACTGAAGTTGCGATATCTTGTCTCTGTCTGTAATATGGTATGCTTTGAAAAGAATGCTAACATAGTGTGTGTGTAAGGCTCAATGAAAAACTGAAAAAAAGTGGAAGAGTTTGCCAGAATAAATCAAGTGACAATAGTTTTAGTTTTATCGGTATATTTTTTTCCAGTTTCATTCTCTTGAAACAAAAAAGATACTGCTTGTGATTGATTGCAGCTTTATGTTGAGACTTTTCTGACTCCATTGGAGTGCAGCTTATTTTAAGGATGAAGTCAAACCAAATGTAGAAAAAAACCAGAATGAATTCAGACTGTTTGGATTTTACTTTGCAGGATGCACTTTACATGATGGATAGATTAATGTTAACACTGTTAACACATTCCTGTATGTGTGTGTGCTAGAGAGAGAAAATGGGGGGATGAGTGTTTATGTGAGTGGGCTCCCACACTGAAAGCCTTGTCTGTAAACTGATGAATGCTGTTCTGGTCCAGGTCACTCGTACAAAACTGCCCCTTATGGAGTCATCCTATGGAAAGTAACCAAGTTCATGTACTCAAGTACTGTACTTACAGTAATTGAGGTACTTTAAATAACCATCTTCACAGAGTTCAAACCAACACTATTTGTGTTTGTTTTTCCGTCCAAACATTGGTGGTTCCACGGGGGGAGGCAGCACGAAGCCGAGCAGAGTGGAGCGGAGCATCATCTTTGTGTTCTGTGTTTACTTCTGTCCCATTAGCGAGTGCCCCAACACTTCCAAACAGTGCAGGATTGATGAGGAGCATGGCACTAAAACCTTCCCCTAACCATCATTCTACTTCAAAAAGGATCTGAAATATGTCTGTTAGAAAGACATACAAACACACACACACACCTAAAAGTAAAATCCCGATTTATCATAGGTTTTCTCCACGGGTAACGGAGAATGTTGCAGAACGCTCAACATGAAGTTTTGATTTTGAATCCACACCGAGTCCAAAGACTTTGTGCCTGTCTGACACAGAGTGCAGCATAACTTGACCAAACAAACAGTACAGAGGAAAACTCTTAAGTTCTTACACCAGCTTCATGATGATATGCAAACAATATCATTATGTATATTACGTCCACTACAGTGACTTAACTCAACATAGGAGTGAGTGACAGAGTGAGAGCGAGCGAGCCCAGAGGTGGACACTTGAGGAAGAGGCCCAGTGCTGCCAGAATATTTGTGAGATAAAAACTGTCCACGTGATTCAAACACCCAGATTTCACACTGAAAAACATCCTAACTTTACTTGTACTGAAATTCAGCCACTTTTCACTGGAGACAACTTCTCCAATAACATAACTGACTTAACTGTTGTATTTCAGTAAATGTTGTAAACAAAGTGCAATTTTGTGTTGCTTTTCCACAAATCAGAACAAAGTGCAGAATCTGGATTATTTTCAAAAAGTGAACCAGGCTGTGTTGGCATGTTCTTTGGTACAGACAGAGGAAATCTGGTGACAGGACAGGACAAACCTTGCCTTTTTACCCGTGACTAAAGCCAAAGATATTTGAACCATATTTCTACAAACCACTCTCTGTTTCAGAAAACTTGTTGTTTTGTATGAGGAAGCAGAACTCATAAGTCCAGTACACTGAAGATACCCAGACCACAGTGGTACTGTTTGCTATAGGCTGACTGCAACGGATTGGATGCAGAATGTTAGTTGAGTCCACACACACACTCGCTGCAGATTCCGATGGATGTCCCACAGATCAGTAATTGTGCTGGTTCACACAGCTCACGGTGACCCGGGTCAGACCCTCCTTCAGTACACTCATAATCACTGAGTCATAAAGGAGAACACACACTTAATGAAAGGAGCCTGTTCTACAAATATTGTCAGTTTTGGTGTGTGTGCGCATTTACATGCCTGGATTTGTGCATATGCTGTGTGTAATGTGTGTGTGAGATCTAATCCCAAGTACTATTAGTTCTCAAACACTTTATCTAGATCAGTACACACTTTCAAGGTGTGTTTAACCTGACGACACAATCAGCACGGCCTTTGTGTGTTGGATCATTAGATTCCCACATGTATGTGTGTGTGTCTGTAACCCATGGTGACTGCCAAACTGTTTTTTTATCAACGGTGCTTATCATCACAAGGTGTCTGGATCACAAATAGGACACACACATACACACATTTACACACTTACAGTACTTATGTTTAGGTGACACTCATCAGAGCTTAGACAGGATTTAACATGGAGCCATACATCTTAGTAGTTTGAGAAGAGGCCCCACACCCACACACACACACGCACACACACTACACATTCCTCCACCGAAGGAGGAAGAATGTATTAATTTTCATTACAGTCTAAATAGGTAATGCTCATGTAGTTGTGAATACGTGGATATAAACCATGGTCACACTCTTTGTGTAAATAAACAGTATCTGGAGTGTATGCTGAGTGAGTTTGTGTAGTGGTCAGTGGAGGACCTCAGTCCTTTCTCAGACCTCATTCAAACACCTGGATGTGATCGGCGTTGGTAGTAGGTTTACTCTGAGTATCAGACCTTGGTCATGTGACTGTAAATCCCTTCATTCATGGATGTAATCATTTCAATCGTGGTACGTTGCTTTTGTGTACATTTCCTGTATGTGAAGAACCGTGACATGTCATGTACGGTATAGTCGAAATGGGAGAATCCTTCAAATACCTCTAACCTTTATGCGGCTGAATTCCATTTGTGCCTTTAATCTGAGAGGACATGTTATCACGGGGATAAATAATCCCAAGTATTGAGTGTATGGACAACAAAAGCATTTGTTGTTTTCCAAAAATGAGGCTGCGGTGACTTTTAATGTCTGGAGGAGATCATCAGTATACTTCATGTGTTCACTGCTGTGGTAAACGTGTCGCTGTTTACCGATGTGATTGGCCCACTCAGAACATAACGTCCTACTCTGTGTCCCTGTCTGTCCACAGGATCTTTCCCAGAGAGTATCTGCTACAACACATCCACCTGTATTCCATGGCTGACCTGCAGCAGGTACACACTCGATCTCTCTGTCTCTCTCTGCATGTGCCCGCCTCCACAGTGCTGTCATTGGCCGATCAAACTGAGCTCACTTCCTGCCCCGCTCGATGACCACAGATCCCACCGTGGACGAATGACGACTCATTCACAAAGAAACATCATCAATTTAATGGCCGCCCTCCTAGAGCCAGGTTCTGTTCCCTCCTAGTCCAGGTTCTGTTCCCTCCTAGTCCAGGTTCTGTTCCCTCCTAGTCCAGGTTCTGTTCAAGGTTTCTTCCCTTTAAAAGGGGAGTTTTTCCTTGCCCCTGTCTCCAAGTTCTTGCTCATGGGGGAATGTTGGGTCTCTATATACTGAACTGCTTTACCTGTAAAGTTCCTTGAGATAACTTGTGTTGTGCT